>JBAMBL010001919.1:0-115901 GCA_037043405.1 Drosophila subquinaria
CTATGGGGTATTTTACCAAAAATGTGTCATTGATTAATAACTCGTTAACTAAGCAAGATATTTTGATGCGGTTTTTTTTCTAGTATTATACAAACCATTAGAAATTATTTAAAAAAGTGGGCGTGGCACAATTTCCGCCCACAATTTTTTTTTTTTTAATTTTTTTTTATTGGTAGCCAGTAAGTTTATGATTTGTATTGCAACTAGCAAACTTTGATCTTATATACTATTAGCAACATAAAAAAAACGTATTCGTTGGACATAGAAAGTTGTCAGCCCTTTTACACAGCTGCGAGCATAAAATTAAAAAAAAAAAAAATAGGGGGCGGAGATGGTGCCACGCCCACTTTTCCAAAAATATTCTAGGGGTATGTATAACACAAGAAAAAAGACCGTAGCAAAATATCTTGCTTAGTTTAGGAGTTATTAATTAATGCCTCAATAAGAGATCGAATTCTCCATACAAAAAGCAAGCAAATCATCACTGAAAAATTGTGAGGTTACGTGCTAAAAAATGTAATTGCGGAAAAAGCGGTCAAATGCGGAGCTTGAGATAAACTATTCTGAATAGAGAAATAATGACTCTACAACATGGACGAGGACTCAAAACTAACAATTGTTAACAATTTTGTTAAAGCCTTTGCAAAGTTCAACTTTACTATCCAAAACTCGACATTGACAGTACTTGCTAAATATACACATTATAAAAGAGACACATACAAAATCAAGAATATACAAGCATTTACACGTAACACAAACCTAAACAGTTGACATCCATTTCAAATTTGAATTTATAAAATGATTCTTTATCCTGTGTTTCAATTTGAAAGTGCACTTTAATTTTGCCGCTAATAAAAGCATGCGGTCATCGATTGAAACAGCTGGCTTTAACAGCTGGTATCTTAACATTGGACTGTTATGTTAACAGTTTTGGTAAGTAACATAACAGTTTGAAGTGTTTGCTACATGTTAGAATTAAAAAATCATACATTTGCATACATTTGAAAAATGAATAAATGACACTTTTTCGGTAAAATACCCCATAGTGCCCTGGTGTAGAGTATTAAATGCGTGTTTCAGCCGACTGACAATATCTATAGCATACTATTTGGGGCTGGCCATGGAAAATGTATCAAATTTCGATTGCCGTTTTTGGCATTGTTTGATTTGATTTACTGCAACGATAAAATATTGATTTGGTACATACACTTGTGTATGTGTATGTGTATGCGCATTTAATTCAATTAATATTATTTTTGCCAAGTGTCGCAACAATGGAGCGTAATTAGTGCGAATTGATTTATGCCTCGCCTTACAACAGCTGCAACTGCAACAGCAACAGCAGCATTAATAAAAACTGATGCAAACTGATGCTGCAACAAACATGCTTAATGAAATACAAACAATGCGCCAATTCAATTCAATTAATGTGCAAACAATAATAATCAAATAATCATAGAAGTGAAATTGGAAATAAGGTCTTTGGAAGCATTTTACAACGCTGTATGTAGCTGGTTGACATCGGGTCAGATCTAGTTTCGAAAGCATTTGGTCCCCTTCAACCAGCTGTAGCAGTGGTTGATACCAACAAAAGTGAATCAATATCAACAACAACAACGACCAAAAAGTGAATAAAAACCAAATACAATATGAAGAGTGAATGCAAGCCAATTTTCAACAATAAACAAGTCGAAGAATCAAATATCTGTTAAGCTCAATGGACAACTCACTCAAAAGAAAAAGTGCTAAAAATTCCACTCAACAAAATGAATCAGAAAACAGCTGAGGAAAACTCTATTCAAACACAAGTTGCATAAAGTAATAGAAAATAAACTACAATAGAGCTGAAGTGTTGGAGAACTATACAAAGAAAGTTAATCTATTGAAAGGCTAATAAAAATTAAGGTTAAGAACATGTATTTACATACAGTTCTGAAGTACACCTAATAGTGCTTAGCTGTAAAATAAGTTTCATGTTTCCCTATAGATTATTAAACTTAGAACATTTTGTATGTCTGACAATTTGAAATATTTAAATATTTATTTATTTGCAATACTTTCTATAATACATATAAGACTTAAAGTAAATTTATAGTATGTATTAATTTTAACAGAAAATAATAATATCGGGGGTGCCACAGAAATCGATTTCGCTTGAATTTCACTTCAATTTCATACAAATATAAGTGAAATACAAGCAAAAACGATTTCTGTGGCACCCTGGTATATTTTAAAGAAGCTCTAATTTGTAAAATTCATTAACATTTTAATTTTTATCAAAAAATAATTAATTAATTTTTATTAAGCATAATTCTGTTTAAGCTTCGAATAATGAAAATGAGTACAGAAACTCGTGTTAAATCGGATAAATACTGCATACTATTTAATCTATTGTATATCAATAGTAAATGCAGAAAAACATATTTGAAACTTGAGTAAAACTACCATCATTTGTGAAAGTTGAAAAGCCTCCATATTCCATACATACTCGAACATCAATGAGTGTATTCACCATTTTCACAAATTTCATGTGAGTTAATTTGATGCTGATGTTAATTCAGACAGTTTGTAATTCAAGTACCAGCAATTTGTGTAATGTGAAATGGATTTAGCCGAATGCTTTAAGTATTTACAACTAAAATATATTTACTCATGACTCAGATATGTGTATGGGAGTATGAGTCTATAGCTGGATTATATGCAAATATTTGCTGGAATACGAGTACAATTTGAGCACAAGTGAATCAAATATTTTACATTACTGAATCGTTTATTCAACTTGCAGTTGAATCATGTTTGAACGCGGGAATGTCAAACAAACGAAACGGATTTAATTAATTTTCGACCCTTTGGATATTGTGATATATGTACATATGTATATTGGATGGAAAAGGGAGAAACTGGCTACTCAATTAGTTAACAAACTTTGGCAAATATTGTGCACTTATCAACTACCAAAAGTTCTAATTGATACTGCCACAAAATTTCGAGAAATTTGCAGAAATTTGTGGAAATTTTGGGCAACATTTCAAGTGATACGTAAACAGCAGTTGAAATTTGAAATTAGAAATGAAGTCAAAGGGCGAACGAAACTCAAGTCAAGTTGGTCAAAGTCTTAAGTTCGTGTATGTGTTCAGTACGTATAATAAATTGCATAATCCAATTGAAATGTAAAGTTGATGCCATGAAAAACTTGGATCAAAGCGAAAGAACGGACTGGCCAAAAGGCAACATCATGGCTTGGTAATAAATTATTCAATTATTCGAATTTTGCCAATCGCCTCGCCAAAGTTCAAATTGCATTGAATTTCAAAATGGGCAGCATTTAATGAAGCTACTACAAAATGGAGCAGAAAGACAGTCAGAGAGCGAGAATCAACAGAGCATCATGGCATATAAAAAAAAAAGGAAGAATATTTCTTCTTCTTTTCCGCTCGTTTTTTTTCTGCTTTTTCTTTTTTTAAGCAAATGAAATTCAATTTAATGTACATTTACATGTAGCCAAAGGCGTGGTAGGTTTTTCTTTTTCCCCGTTTTTTTCCCTTATTTTGTGCTTTATTGAATGCGAACGCTTGACAAATCACCGCACAGGTCGCAGCGAACGCAAGGGACGAGGGGCGAGGGGTGGAGGTGGGGAAAAACAGCCTGCGGCCGTGTCATGAAATGAAATCGACATGAAACCAACGTGACCAACGTCATTAATTATCGCCAGCAACGTTGTGCACTGCTAATTACGACGCGACTGTGGACTGCGGACACTGTGGACTGTGGACTGTTTTCTGTTCAAGGATCAAGGATCAGGCGGAGATGCAGGGGGCTCTGCGGGCGTGTGTCGTTACTCAACATGATGCTGCACATTTTGCATTTGGCCACGGTTTAAAAGTGCGCGGCTGGCCACAAATACAATATGCAATTGTGGGAGGAGAGAATCACGAACGGGGGCACAAAAAGAGGGCAGGATGACAAACTGACACACTTTAGGCCAATGGACATCAGCAGGTTCAAATCATTTGGAATACTCTAGTTAATTATGGGAATACACTTTAACTTGAGTAAACACTCCCAAGTCTTTCACGCTGAAAACATCATATTTTTTTTATTTACATGTGTATTTATTAACTTCCTTATAATAGCGCAATAAGAAATTCCACAGGTAATCGCGTAAGGAAAATTCGGAAAAATTCCCTAGGGAATTCCCTAGGGAAAACCTAGCAATATTCCGTAGGGAATTCTCTAGGGAAAAACCGACAAAATTACCTAGGGAAATCAAGCAAAATTCCCTAGGGAAAATCCAGAAAATTTCCCTAAGGAAAATACGGGAGAATTCCCTAGGAAAATCTGGAAAAATTTCCTAGGGAACTCCCTAGAAAAAATTCCGTAGGAATAATACGGCAAATTCCCTCGGGAATTCCCTAGAGAAAATCCGGCACAATTCCGTACTAAAATCTGGCAATATTCCGTAGTGAATTAACTATAGAAAATCCGTCAATATTCTCTAGGGAATTCCCTGAGGAAAATATGTCAAAATTCCATGGGGGATTCCCCAGGGAAAATCCAGAAATATTGCCTAGGAAAATTCCCTTGGGAAAATACAGCAATTTTCCCTAGGGAATTTTATAGGGAAAGTCAGCAATATTCCCTAGAGAAAATCCGCAAAATTCCATAGAAAAATCCAGCCAAATTCATACTGTTTCATACATTTCAACGAATACAATATACCTTCTTACATATGTTTTAAGTAACGGGTATAAAATTCTTTTTCTCAGTAACATACATTGTGGTTGCATATTTTTCTAAGAATTACCAGTTTTAAATGTATGCTATAATCTGCTTAGACTAATTCGATTCCCTTGAACTTATTTGAGTTATTACAAAAATACACTTGCGGCTTTTCCTCTGAATTGGTTAATCTTATTAGAATTATTTGAGAAGCAGCTACGTAATTATAAACACGTATGATTTATATTTAAGCAAGGGCATGGGAATATTCACACTAATATCTGTTCTGTACTATGTGCTAGCAGTTAAGGTAGAGGAAACCGCCTCGAACTCAACCATATTTAATAAATTTTGTAGCATTTGTAACCGCTAACTGGTGACTGACTGTGAGTTATGATGCTCAAATAGGATTGCATTGTACTGTATTGTATTGTATTATGTTGTGTTGTGCTGAGTTGTGTTGTGCGAAAGTGTGTGTGGCAAGTCAGAGAAGCATACTTGACGAAAAGCTGAGCGAAGGCACAGATGAAGATGAAGAGGGTGAAGGTAAAGAAAATGAAGACGAAGATGCGCCACAGATGCTATAGTAGAATAGTGCAGTTGAAGAGCTGCTGACCGCACATTCATTTCATCATTTTACAAACAAGTTGGTGTAAAAGATAAGTCGTACCAAGTACGAAACTTAATCCACTGAAGCGAAAGATACACAACAATAACAACGACGACAACAACGACGACGACGGCAACAACAATTGCAACTGCGAATTTCTACATTGAGAAGAAGCGACCGCAAAGACAGCAGCACAAAGGACAAGCCAGAGCAATTCCTCTGCGGTTTTGGGTTCGGGTTTGGGTTTGGGTTTGGGTTGGCTTCATGTTGAGGTTGAGTTCTGGCGGGGAGGGTTGAAGGGACTTACGAGAAGCTGCGGTTATGTCAATATGACGACAATAGGATTTGCTACGATAAGCTGCAGCGTGGTCCTTGATTCACATCAGACAGCGGGACAACCAAAGTGCCCACTACTTTCTCTGACTGAAGTGCTCGCTGATAAATGAAATTCCCAAATAAATGCATTGAAGTAACCATGGCTCATCCTCATTCTCTTCTCCTCTTCCTCCGTTCTCGCTGCTGTTTTTGGGTTTTTAGTTGATTGTTGACGTCAGCAGTTTATAAATATTTCACCTCATTGCACTATATACTTATTACGTATACGTAATATTGTTTGCTCTTGCTCACAAATTGGAGTATTGTGTCAGTTTTGGATCTATTCTTAAACTAGATACAGTGTAAAATCCAGGCTATATAATCAGGAGTTCCAGCTCATATTTAATGACATTCTTATGCGTATTTCCACTCAACATTTTTCATATTTTTCGCTCATTTACAACATTAAGATGTATTAATTAAACGAGATATATTATGATGCATATTTTACGTAATTTCAAATGAACTGAATAAGAATGTTTCCGGCAACATTAAAATTAAACATGCGAGCACTCTTTATATGTATGTATGTATATGATAAGTATGTGTAATTTATGTATGAAGAAAGCTTTTAAAAAGAAAGAAATTCCATGTGTTTTAAAAGGTTTCAAATGTTTGGATTTCATTTGGCGCCGAGGTCAAATAAGTCATAAGAGAACTTTAAAAGGAAAAAAGGAAAATCTGTGCAGAGGTCAAGGGGCTGTGAAGGGAATTGAAGGGAAATTTCAGCAGCAGAGCCTAGGTGAGCTGTAACTTTGGGCTGGATTGCCCATAATATGGGCAATATTTCTTTTGCTGACATAACTTTTTATGCGAATGGACTAAAAGGACTCGGAGCCAAAAGCCTTGATGTGTCCTCCTGCTGAGAGTGAACAGGTTCAAACTGAGACTGAGAACGAGGCCGAGACTGAGACTGAGACTGAGCCTGTGACTGTCGTTGTCATTGTGCCGGGGACAGGAAATACGCTTCACGTTTTACTGAATTTGAAATTTGAAAATTATTCATGAGCATGTGGAAATTAAATTCAGGTCCACACAAAAGAGATTTATTTGTCTGCCATCCTCTCAATCTCTATCTATGCGAAATGAAATGTAAAGGCGCACCCAAAAAAAAAACACAAGAAAATAAATTGGGCACTTTTAGATGCCGAAGGATGAATACTCTACCAGGCATGTCGAATAAATACGAATCAGATAAAAACATGTTACCCTGCTTCATTTTACAGAGAGAAAGTTAAGTCTATAAAAATGGTGTCGATAAATTAGATCTATAAGAGTCTACCTAAGTTGGGAGCAGCCGCTGCTCCCGGAGCCACTGCGTGCCCACCACTGCATTAGATTAAGAAAATAAGAATTGCGAATGATAAAAAAGTATAATTTTCGAAAATAACTGGGCATTACATATTCCATCACGTAGTTATAGTAACCAACGTTAGCATATACGCCAAAGGAAAAAAAAAGCCAAATGGCCGCCAGGTTCAAGGGGAAAGGGGAATTGGGGCCAAGCTATTTATCTGCCTGAAGCGCCAACGATGTCGTCTCCATCATCCTTGAGGGGATTTTTCGTATCTCCTTTCTGGTTTTTTTTTTTTTGCCAACTTATCGCAAGTTTTCCATTATAAAATTAGGTCAGCTGCAAAAATAACTCAACTCTACTCAACTATTTTAGCAGGCACTTTTTGTGCTGCTGCTGCTGTGGTCGCCAGGGCAAATATTTAGTTGGACGCCGGGGCGTTCGAATGAAATGGAAAAAAATGCTAATTTGTCAGTTTTAGGGTCTGACATTGGTCAGATGTAGTGAGTGGCCAGGAGACACTGCCCAATAGCAGTTCCTGTACCATAAGAAACTGTTCTCCCCGTTTGTTGTCATAAAAATTGTTTCCATTACATTATGCTGATTTCGTACATTTATTCGGCCGACTGCTTCGCATCTTTTTAGTTTTGCTTCTTTGTGGCAACTTAATTTCAATTTTTCCTTTCTTCATTTCTTCATTTTTATTGTTGCCCATTGGTGGTACTCCTGCTGCTGACATGGGTGTCCAGCTTGTTTGACCAAAATCCAATTTCTATTTGCGCATATCTCTGTAAAGTTTATTTTGCAACAGGGCAACAAAATTTGTCGAATTGCAGATAGCCAGAAAGAGCCCAAAGACGAATATTTTGTTGTATGTATTTGCTGTGGCAAATAGGTTTTAAAGCCCAAATCGAAGCAATCATATTCGAATTTATCTATAATACTACTCTGAAATTGTTTTGCTACATTCGTCTCATTGATAATCGAGAGCAGAGATATTCGAGATAGTTGAATGGTCACTTGATTGGAAATTTCGAGTGATTCGTTTTAGATTTTGCTTATTTTTTTGCTCTTCATGTGTGTAACAATAATAGTAAATTAAATAGAATCAATTTAGAGATTTAGTTGCTGTGATTTTAAAATAAATGAAGTGGATTTAAATAGGTTGTGCAAAACGAAAGGTTTATATAGAATTGCCGAATGTAATTGTAAAATATCATAGAGTAAGTATTAAAGTATTAACAGTAAAGCAAATAATTATTCCTAAGACCACAATCAAAATATTTCCACCACATTCTCAGACAAGCAAAAAAAAAATACAAGAAGAAATTAAAAGAAATGTGTAGTTGAATAAAATTAAAGTATCGGGTCACAATCAGTGAACATCAAAAGACAACGGTCGTTTTTATGAAACATTTGGCATAAGTAAATATATAATATAAGAGCTGTAGAAAACACTGCTAGGATCAGATGACTCTGCGTAGAATCACTGATCTGCTCTGATTATAATACACAGAAAGAAAAATGACATTCTAAAATCAAGTATAAAATACTTTATTAAAGGCCGCATTGTTTAAGTATGTTTAAGTATAGGATTAAGCTTAATAACTAAGCCTGTATCGGGATTAAAATGAAAAAAAAAAACACATTTGATGAGCGCGAGAGGAAAATTCTCTCTCGGCCTCTTTAATTTCAACCGGTCCGGTGGCTCAATGGCTAGAGTCGCCGACTCCAGTTTGAAAAAAGTCTGGGTTCGATTCCCCCCGTCAGTTAAAAAAAAGGTAAGAATAAAAAATGGTAAATAAAAAATAATTTAAAAAAAAAAAATTTAAAAAAAATTGAAAAAAAAAAATATCTATTAAAAAAAAAATTGTTAAATAAAAATAAAAAGGTTTAAAAAAAAAGTTAAAAAAAAAAATTTAAAAAAAATCTTTAAAAAAAAGGTTAAAAAAAAATTTAAAAAATAAAGTTTAAGAAAAAAAGTCTTAAAAAAAGTAAAAAAAAAAATTTAATGTTACGAAAAACATTATAATTAATACAAATTGTTTATCCTGAATTTAAGAATTTCAGGATTGAATTCGGGATTGAAAAAATCAAGTATTTCATACTTGGTTTAAGAAAATCCGAGATTACCCCACTTCTGACATCGTTTCGGATTGAATTCGGGCTAAATATCCCGGATTTTTTTTTCTGTGTATGTATACTAATATTACCGCTACTCGTGTTCACAATATAAATGTGATCATTATCACCATTATGGATTAGACTATATATTGTATGTAACGTTATAGTCTAATCCACATGGTAGCTTAAGAGTTATAAACAAATTAATCCCATCGAAAATCGATTAAGCAATCTTATCTACAACTATCTAAAAGCAAACTTATCAACTAAAGATAACTTCAGAGCTAGGTACTATATAAGGAACAAACAATGATCAGTTCTTTTTTCGTAATAGAGGTCGGTAATGAAGACACTGGTCTACATTCTTTTGTCAGTCTTCTGGCTGGCTTTCGCCTTGGCCGAGTTGGACTCAGGCATTGAATTGATCAAAAAGTATCCTGATTCCTGTACATCGGCCAAGCCCAAAAAGAATTCCATCGTCCAGATCAAAGTGAATGAACAACTCATGACGGTATATTGTGACGTTGGTCTAACTGGATCCCCCTGGTTGGTCATTCAACGACGTGCCGATGTCTCCGTCAATTTCTATAGAAACTGGGCATCTTATCAGGAAGGATTCGGTGATTTGGATAAGAGCTTCTTTATTGGCCTGAATAGACTAAATACTCTAACTGTATCAAGGCCACACGAACTCTACGTTCATCTAGAGGACTTTGATGGTCAGAAGCGTTTTGCCAGATACAATCTGTTCGCCATTGGCAACGAGGCCAATAAGTATGGCCTTAATGTATTGGGAATTTATACAGCTGGTTCAGCTGGAGATGGACTCAGATACCATCAGTATGCGAAATTCTCAACCTACGATCGGAATAATGGCAATATAACCAGAAACAGTGCTGTCGATTTTACTGGTGCCTGGTGGTACAACGCCAGCCACACAGATAGGTAAGATATCCTTATTTGTGTAGAATTTATTTTGTTATTGGTGGAGTTTATAATTATAGCAATCTTAATGGACTGTACTTCGGTGGGGACTACGGGAATGATCAGGTCGGTCGTGGCATAACCTGGTATCCCTGGCGTGGCAATAACTATAGCTATAAAACTGTTCATATGATGATACGGCCAAAATAATGTAAACTCATTAAATAAAGAATTGAAGAAGTTTATGCAGATTCCATTCTACTTGTACATATTGCTAGTCGCTCTTCGTGATGCTTTCTTCACTAGACGTGTCATTATTATTATTATTATTTATTTATTTATTGTCAGGCTAAAAGCAGCCGACACAACAATTAATTTAAAAATATGACATTAAAATTCAAAAATGATATATTTTTAAGTTACAAAATAAATTTAAATTAAAATTAATCACTCTGGGGAATCTAAAATGAAAAAGAAAATTTTTGGCCCAACATTTGCTGCAAGGATTGGGGAAAACCCAGAAAAACCCAATCAGACCAAAATGATATTAATAAGTAGTTAGTTGGTAAGACTAGTTAAAAATGATAATATAGAGGCTTTAACCCATTAACGGCTAATGGGTATTTAAATACCCAAAAAAGTATTGACACTTTAAAAATTCTAGCTCAGGGCATGTGTGAGATATCGAGGCAAAATTTATTTCATAGTAAAGAGAAATAATAAAAATATAAGTATAAAATTTGAACAGTTTAGTTATCCTTGTTATACTTGTAGTTTTTTACAGGTGAATATCTAACTATTTTTCTGCATACAAAATGTTATCGAAAATAGCTGAAAAATGTATGGAAATCGAAAAAATTAAATTTGAAGATAAAAATTTTTTTTTTGTTTCTTTCAACTTCTATGGTCTTCTAGGCACACATTTCCAAATTTCGTCAAAATCGTACCAGCCGATCTATGGGCAGCCATTAATGGGTTAACAGTGGGCGGAGAACGCTCGAAACTAATCGCACAGTACAGACTATTATAATCAGCACACAAAATACGAAGAGGTTCGTGCAGTTCCCAGTTAGTGGAACAACGTTGAAGATTTAAAGGATTAAAGTTTCGAGTTACTCTAGAAGGTACGTTGAAGGTTATTTCATTCAACAAATCAGCCGAGTCTATACGACCCTGCAGTAATTTGTGGATGAACATTACTCCAAGCATAATTCTACGGTTACATAATACGTCTTAAAATTTGTTAGATATTTCCATTAAAGTAAATTTAAAATGATATTTGTATTGGCTATATTAATCCATTAAAGTAAATTTAAAATGATATTTGTATTGGCTATATTAATGTTACATTTAAGTTAGAACAAGACACAAATGTTGTTAAATATTCCTTTGCATCATGACCGTATTTGACAACCAGTTAAAGTTTTGCTTTTTCTTGGCCCTGCAACTAACCAAGACACGGCAAATACTATAAAAAAAAGCAAGTAACAAGCGCAACAAGAACAACAAAAACTGACAGCTGACACCCGCGACATAGAGCCGCAGCAGCAAGAGGAAGAGACTGGGTATGGCTAAAAAAAAAGAAAGAGAAAAAAAAGTAGCAACTGTCACTTTACGCTGATTGCATCAATTGAAGCTCCACTGTGGCGCACGTCCATTCATCATCCGGTTGCTTCATCAACATGATGACATGACAGCAGGGAGCGTTGGGAGGGGGTAGGGGTTGGGCAGGAGGAGGAGGCAACGGGGAATGGCGGTTGAGACAACACCCCGTGTCCATTGTATCTGCTAGTTTGGGATCTCATGCTACGCATGGCCAAACTAAACGAACGCGGCCCCAAACTAAAAAACTTTTCAACTTCATTTGGATGTACACACTACATATATATATGTGTGTATGTGTTGGTGTGTGTGTGTTAGTCTGGTACAAAGAAAATAACGGATTCTTGTGCAAACAGAGAACTAAATGAATTTCGAAAATAAAATTACAACTTTGTCTAGGAACCAGGATCCAAGGATGCTAACGAAATTGCTCTTCCTCCGCCTCCTCCTCCTTCTCCTCATCATCCCCTGTCTGGCTAAAGAATTTTCGCTCGTTGTGCACCCAAAATTAGTGCACAAAAATGTTGGCGGGTCGCGCACGGCTTAGCTGCAAGGATATAGGAGGAAGGGGTACCTAGGATCAGGAACAGGGGACAAAAGAATCCGCTTCGATTTAAAGTGAGCCGATGACTTTGTTGTGGGTTCGTTTGAGGCCTTGGCCTGGCTAATTCCGTTCATTACGATTCGTTAGCTAGGTTTCTTGTAGCTGAAGCAGCTGCCAAACAATTGGCCACTATCCGATTTTCGAATTTTCACAATATGGAGGTCACCCACTAGGTAATCAGCAATGAAAATGAAAATGAAAATGAATTTCTTGTGCTGCAATTGGCGCTTAGCTTAATTGCTTTCATTTGGCTTCGACTACAGAGCACACACACACACACACACACTCACACACACACACACTCATCGCCCTCAACATATCTCAATATTTGACGTTGATTTTTAAGACACCGCAGTCGAGGGTGAGGAATAGTGAGGGAAATCTGCTGAGCTGCTGGTTGATGGCTTCAAGAAATTTTCCAGTGCACTTCACTTGGCAAACAATGATGCAAGAAATTGATTTTCAACAAGCTCAAGCACTGCCTCACAATGAAAGATGAAGGACGCAACGAGAAAGAGAGAGAGAGAGGGAGAAAGAGAGGGGGGGAGGAGAACTTTCGAGGATTGTGCAAGACACTCAAGGGGCAATGGCAAAAGGAGCTTTCCCCGTCGCTGCATGATGAAAATGTCTAAGACAATTGCTTTGGCCAAAGTGCAAGAAATAGATAAAATTAGTGACGGCCCATTCCCAATTCCAACTTCCCCTCCCTTCCCTTGCCCAGTTGCAAAGTGCTGCTTGAGCATGGGGCAAAAGTCACCGCCTTTTGTCATCGTTTGTTGCAAGTGCTTCAAGCAGCAGCTGCAACTTCAGCAATTGCTCGACTAAGAGCTCAGGTAATGCTCAATGCAAAGCTCATGACTTTTATATTAAATATTTTCGTACTTTACCCTACATACATACATATTTAGTTTAATTGGATTTGCGTGCACAAATTTCATTTGCTGCCAACGATTTAAAAATATACATATACACTACTGGCCAAATTAATAAGTACACTCTTTCTTTTACTATAACAGCTATTGTAAGTCAAGTCTTCAAATTTAAAAAAATATATTTGGAAAGGTCATCTAAATTCCGTTTGAATGATGCATAACTTTCCTTAACCCATTAAGTACCTATTGAAATATTCGAATTTATGTAAATGTCTACTTTCAAAACTTTTTTCCTCGATTTTAAAAAAAAAATGTTGGGATGCAAAAACATTCTTCAAACAATTTTAGGAGTAACTACAAAAGAAAATTTTCGCTTATATTTTTTAAAATTTTTGGAAAATTGTTTAAAAGGCACTTATTTGTCATTTTCATACAATAAGTGCCTTTTAAGCAATTTTCAAAAAATTTTAAAAAATATAAACGAAAAGATTTTTGAAAAAAAAAATTTGCAGTTACTCCTAAAATTGTTTGAAAAATGTTTTTGCATCCCAACATTTTTTTAAAAAAAATCCAGGAAAAATGTTTTGAAAGTTGACATAATGGGAATTTAGATTACCTTTCCAAAGATATTTTTTAAATTTGAAGACTTGACTTACAATAGCTGTTATAGTAAAAGAAAGAGTGTACTTAATAATTTGGCCAGTAGTGTATATACAAGGAAAAAAGGGTATGATTATTTTGTATGATTAAATTTATATTTATAAGAACATTTTTGAAGTTTCGTTAGAGAAATGAATTTTGGAAAACAATAAACAAAATTTATTTAGGATTCGAGTTCTTTACAAGTCAAAAAATATTATATATAAATGAAAATATATTATAGGATAAGGGCAAAAATGAAATGAAAATCCTTTAAATTTGTTTGAGTTTCAGTTCCGAAAAAATCTGACAGCCGTCTACAGAGTAACTCAACGTTTTCAGCTCGAAAAAAAGGAGAAAACTTCATTTGCATAATGTGCAATTATAAACAGGTTGCATGCCACACACACACACACTCACACACACACACATGCCTAGCAGCAACAATTTTCCTTTACCTGGCCAGGCATTTTCCACCTTTCGCTTGTCGCGGCCGTTTTGTTAATTAAAAATTATTGTAATTTTCTTCTTTTTTACGCGTTATTATTCACTACTACTCGGCCATGGCTCTGGCCTTATTTATGGCAAGTATTTTTGCCCTGTTGCCACACAATACATAACAAAAATTTGTATACATATATAAGAATACGAAAGACATTATTATTACTATGCAAGCCATGAAACAGGCTGAACTGTTGTTTGAGAAAGTGTGTGAATGTGAAAGTGGTTGTGTGTGTGTGTGTATGTGTGTGTATGTGTTTGTGGTGTGTTTGTGTGACTGTCATGCAGTTGAAAATCTGTTTATATCATTATGAAAAGGAAGAAAAGTTTATACAATAAATCAACATTCGGTTGAATTTCATTGATTTCGTTCGCTTACTTTATTTCTTTTTTTATTTTTAATGTTTGAAAATATCTAAAGTTTATAAACTAAATTAAATAAACAATAAAAATAATTGGTTGAATAATTTTATTTAAATAAATTAATTTTTGTATAAAATTAAACAATAAACTATTATTTTTTACGAACAAAATCTTTAGATTTTTTTGTGGAGCACACCTGAATAAGCTGTATTTTGAAGGCAGCTTAAATAACACCACAAGCTGTTGATGAGATTTTGGTGGAAAACAAACAACATTATCAGGGAGCGAGAGAAAGGGAGGTGTGTACTATTTATGGTATGTTGATCCTCTTGCCTCTCTTAGAGCTTTCTGAAATATTCGGCAAGGCAAATGCAAAATGTGAGCCCATTATCGAATGCTCGTTGTCTCTTTTAAATAGACAAAAACGCCAGGCCAAACAAAAGGCAGCTTTGCACAACGACATATGCATTAACTCACACCAATACACACACACACACACATACAAATATATACATATATGAACATAAAAGCAACGTCAGGCACAATGCAGGTTGTGAATAATAGGCTCTGGTTGCATGCATTAACCAAATGAACCGCAACGCCTGCCATAATATTATGAACAAATACTTAAGTACACACATCTCCCTCTTTTTTGCCTTCCACTATCACTCTTATCCTAAAGTCCCATGTGGCGTATGCGTAATGTGAACACATCTTTAGCTGAAAACAATACCTTATACCACAGTTGAGCATTTTAAAACTCTAAAATTTCCTATAAATCAGATTTTCGGTTAGCATTAAATTCTTTTTATTTTAGATCATATTTTATTACTCTCTCAAATAAATTAGTAAGTTAAGTATGTTGATAAGAAAATTTCATTAATAATTTTTATGAAGTAATATTATCAAATAGGTAACAACAAATATTACCTACCTATTTTTAGAGTTGTTCCTAGTTAACTACTTTTTTAAAGAATTTGTCATTTCATTGGCATTGAAAAAGGTACTGCTAATGAAATATAATTTCACTAGCATTGAAAAAAGTAATGCTAATAAAAATTTTTCGGTGGCCTTAAATAATTATATTGAAAAACTATTTCAATTACCACTAATAATAATTATAAAATTCTAAAAAAAATAGCAATAATTTAGAAAACCTGCAAAAAATAAACAGAAAAATGTGTAAAATTGGATAAAAATTGTTTTTCCGTTAAAAAAATATCGTATAAAACTATCGGAAAAAAAATTGTCCCCAATTTTTCACACTTTTCTATGTTTTCTTTTGCAGTTTTCCCAAATTTTTTAATTTATTAAAAATAGTAATTATAAATGGTAATTAAAATAATTTTTCACAAAACTACTTAATTCCACCAACAAATTTTAAGTTCTTTTCATTTTCAATGATAATTAAAAGAAATTTTTTACTAGCACTAGTTTTTTCAATGCTAGTGAAAAGACGATTTCATTAGCACTACTTTTTTCAATACTAATTAAAAAGTAATGATAATGCTTATAGGCACAACTCTGCTTATTTTCAAGTATTGAAATACTCTTAATGGTCTTAACATGATATTGCGGGGTGCCACAGAAATCGCTTTCGTTTGAATTTCACTTAAATTTCATACAAATTGAAGTGAAATTCGAGCAAAAGCGATATCTGTGGCACCCCGGATTATTTTAAATTAATTTTTCAGTTTTAGGCTATTGTATTATTCGGTCAGCAAATTTACTTACTTGCTATTTATTTTACAGGGTTCCTTAGCTTAAAATTTGTTTATAATTAATTAGAAAACAGAAAAATAAAATAAAGAAACTGTTATACAATTTTGAGTTTAATTTATTTGTGAGTAAAAATGCTTCGTTATATTTTCAATCATTAACTATCAACTATCGATTTCCTTAATAAGATTTCAATGACAATCGGAAGAACACTTTGAGCTCCCGCAGTCAAATTGCAATCGAGGCGAACACTTTCTAGCTTTATTGGAATGACAATGAGATTCCCCTTGCCCAAAGTCGTTGCCAGGAAACACTTTAATTGAGTATGCATAACGCAGAATTCAAGCTGGCCATCTATGGAGACCAGACGAGAAAGGAATACAAATTTCCTCTTAACTGCGGTCTACCCCAAAATGGGTGTGGCTGCGATGATAACTGCAGTGGAGTGCAGCAGCTCTCGGAAAACCACAAATTTGCGGCCACAAATGTGCAACGAATGCGGCATGACAAGGCATGACGCATGGCTGACATTGTTGCATTGTTGCATAAGCAGCTTTGCAGCCACAATCCACAATCCGGTCAAAGACTAAGCCCAAAACTGTAGATTACAAGACAGCAATTAGGCTCGTTGTCATGTGTCGCTCTCTCTCTCTCTCTCTCTCGCCCTCTCTCTCTGGCTCTCTCTCACTCTCTAATTGAAAAATTAATTTGAAACTTCAGCTTGAAAGGAACTGAAAGAGTCGGACCATGCACAAATCGCATTTGATTCAATTGAAGCTCAAAATTATTGATTGAGCCGCAGCTGCAATTGCAGTTTGGCAAAAAGGAACTTTCGAATACGTTCTACGCTCCATGTTCAACAATCTCTCTCTTGCCAGCAAAAAATTACTCGTTTGCACATGAGCTCAGCTGAAAATTGCAACGCGAAACACGTAGACCAGCAAAAGGATGCTGCAAATACTCGAGCTGGAGCTGGAGCTGGAGCTGTTGCCAGAACTACACCCAAAATGATTGGCTCTGTCAGAGAAACTTATCACGAATCCTTCGTTCGTTTGCGCATTGGCAGTTTATCAATGGCGAACCGCATTTTCAATTACGCGCCGCAAAGAAAGAAATAAAAAAAAAAGAAGTCCGAAATAAATATGCAACAAAGTGCGCCACAAATGAAATTTTCATTTGGATCATAAAACGTTTGAGAAACTGCAAACATTTTTAAATTGATAGCTTTTCTCAGAACTTTGAAACAATGCGTGTTTATAATTTAAATTTATTATAATGAGAACGCAAAAGAAAACTGATTTATAATAAGAAAGAGCAAGAGCAAAATTTCCAACTGGATTGATTGAGTGTAAAGCTTTTCTATAGCTTTATAAAATTATTCAACGGAGCTATATACATATAGCCAGCGAAAAAAGTCACCTTATCAACATATGGCTCTTGATTAAAAAAAAAAACCCTTGAAAAATTCGAATTTTTGTGAACGTCTACTTTTCCAACTTTCAATTTTCATAAATATTTTTGATTTTATGATTTTTTGAAGATAGCTAAAAAGCCACTTTTTTTCGTGAAAGTAGGAAAAAGGGGTTAAAATAGTAATTTTTAAAAATTTCAAAAAATCAAAAATACTAGCAAAAATATTTATGAAAATTATTTTTTGTAGTTAATCTTAGAATTGTTTCAAAAGAATTTTTGCATCAAAATATTTTTTGAAAAAATCGAGTATAAAAGTTGAGAAAAATTCTAATTTTTCAATGGTTACTTAATGGGCTAAGAAAATTTTTGCATCATTCAAACGGAATTTAAAAGAACTTTCCAAATAAAAGTAAAATTATGAAAGAAAATCTTTTTTTTTTAAATCAAGAGCCACATTTTAAAAAGAGCCTTATCTATTATTTAAAATTGTCACTTGAAAGTTCTTTCCACAGATACAAGGAACATTTCGAAACCCTTGCTAAGTAGAGCACTCGAGTAATTGTTGTATTTTGCCAACTCTTGTTTTGGGAAAAACCCGTCAATGACTATGAAGAAGCCCGGCCGTAAACAAAAGCTTCTCAAGCAAATTGATTAGCAAAATGAAGTGAAATGAAAAGGTTCGTAAACGAAAATTTGTGAAAGAGATAAAAAAAAAGACAGGAAAACAAATAAATAAACAATACTGAGTACACGCGCTTGGCCATAAAACCAATTGGTCAGCCCATGACCCACTGATAATGAAGTGTAAAATATACCCAAAAGGCCGCAGCGTCTGCTTCCGGCTCAAGTCAATGCGACGGCGACAGAGTACAATGAAAAATTTATGCTTGTTGGGAAGCCCGAACAAAGTCCAAAATGAGAAAAGAAAGTACGAAAATCCTTAATCATTTAAATGAAATACACGCAAACACACAATGGCGAGCCAAAGCCTTGGGGCCCAAATGGAACGATATGGATGGACACCGTCGCATCGTCAACTGTAAACTGTAAACCGTCAACGGAACACAAAGAAATCAAGCGAGTGAAAAATTACAATTGTCACTACAGCAAATCACATTTTCATTGCTAGCGTGAATTTTCACGGCGCGTTTGAGTTGATATGAAAATAATTGTATGCAAATTTGCCCAGCCTCTCGCCTTCCCACTTCCTCCAAGTAGAAGAATCATTTGTCTTTAGCAGATGCTCTTTTTTTTCATTGTTCTCGCCTTGCACTTAAATAATACGTATACGCCGCGTGCTCCGCGCTGCCCAGTTGCTCAGTTTAATGACTTAATTTTCAATTCCATTGCACGTCATGATGGAAATGAAAAGAAATGCAAATGCTGTTGGAAAATTATCCCGCTTGCCCGACCGCCCGTTCTTCGCTTCGCGATGGCCGATCCTTGCTCAATCTCGTCTAGCAGTGAACGAAACTCATTAGCCATTAAGGTGCCATTAAGCGTTGTTCGTTTCATTATGGAAATGCCTGCGACGCGTCGCCACTTTGACTTTTAACTCGAACTTTTCCATGTCTCGGCCACTTGATGGAAACATAAATGATTTGCATGGCTTTAACTCTTATTCTGCACTCTTTAAACTAGTTTATATGAAGTGAATAGTACAATGTGTTATATACTGAAATGCTATAAAAGCTATCGACTGTTAAAGTAAGTGCAACTTATGTAACTAGCAGAAAGTGAAAAGTGATTAAAGTTAGCAGTAAGTAGTAATGAAAAATACATCGAAAAAATCGACAACTCGATTCTCGCGGATCCGATATTTGAGTACTTTAATTCGAATATTTTGTTGACGATGCAACGAGTTAATTAAATCGATTTTGAGTTCAAAGTTTGCTTTCACATCACTAATTTTCAGACTTTTCCATGTTTTTTTTTGAAAAAGTTTGAGCTCTCATAACTTTGTCAAAACCAAACCTGGTAAATTTCGATTAGAATTACTAATCAATTAGATATTTTTTTTAAATAATCGTAGATACTATATAACTCACTGTTGAACAATTTGTGATTATGTAATAATTACGATTATAAAAAATCAAAAATAATTTAAAATTATTACAATTAATCAAAAGTAATCAAAAAAAATCTAAAATAATCAAAAATAATGTTTTTGAGTATTCGGATTAATTTTGATTTTTTTCTGATTATTTCCGATTATTTTTGATTATTTCTGATTATTTATCAAATTATTTTTAATTTTGACAATCAAAGTAGCCAAAATAATCAAAAATAATCAGAGAAAAATTCAAAAACAATCCGAATACTCAATATGATTATTTTTGATTATTTTTTATTTTTTCTGATTATTGTTCAATAATTGTAATAATTTTAGATTAACTTTGATTTTTTGTAATCGTAGTCATTAAATAATTGGGCAAAACCGAAAATAATCGTAATTTAATCATTAGTTCGACTTTTAAATAAAAATAATCTAATTACTAATTATCATGATTACTAATCATTATTTAACCGGTATGGTCAAAACTAAACCGATTTCCCTGCTTATCATTTTTTGACTTCTTATTCATTTGACGTTTTTTTTTTTTTTGAAAAACTTTGAGCTCTCATGAAATTGTCAATAATATTGTCAATGAAATTGTCAATAATAAATAAATAAATATAATTAAAAACTTGCATTAATTGAATTATTTTCAATGTCTTCAAGAGTGGTATTATCTGGTATTATTATAGAAAGAGTATTTGATTATCGTATTTACTGCACAAATGCTGCACTGCTTGTTATTTATGCAAACTAAAGTAGCAGCCCATAAATTGCACAACAAAATAGAAGAACAACAACTATAAAATAACTAAACATACATACATACAAATGATACGCACTCCAACCGGTTAGAATTTGGAGCATGTAAAAATAATTTGGTCGGTTTGTTGGTCGTAGCCGGGTTAGGCCCATGTCAATTATGTAAATTCGTTTTTCGCTTTTCTGGCTGGCAAATGTTTAGAAATGTTGTTATAAATTCATTACAAAGCTAGCCCCCAAAAATGTTTGTTTAATTTGATTTGCCCAAATTTATGCAGAACACTACAAAACTATAAAATGATAAGTTCAAACTTTGTACCAAAATAAATGGGCGGAAGTGCCGAAAGAGCTAATAAAATGTGAGCTCTTTAATATATTAAAGAGAGAGTTAGAGTAAGAGACTAAAATCAATTTGGCATGTTCCAAATTTTATTTTCTATCAAATTCCAATAAAATTGAAAACTAAAATTTAATCAGAGGGAAAGAACATCACATATTTCTGTTGATATTGAAATATCTTGTTAAACTCAGCATACTTTTAGGCACATTTTGAAATGTATCAAATGGTTAAAGCGTAATCCGGAACAGATTTGTATCAAGCATTATTTGAATTTTAAAAATGTTCTGTAAAACACAGTCAAATGCGTTTTTCAATTAGCGAGACAAAAATAAAATATGAACAAAATTAACATAAATTACAATCACCAAAAATATTTTTAGCCGCAGACACGAAACGAAAATAAATGCTGCACTTTTATACCCTACAAACAAATGCTTGGCACGGGTATGCAAGAGATGAGGCTTAAACAGATGCGGATTAGATAGAGGCACAGACTTACAGAGAGTTTCCACGTCGAGCTTAATTACATATCTGTTTTATTTATATATAATTCGCTCTCTTTTTTTTGACATTTATTTTGTTATTTTTTTTTTTTATTTTTTTTTCAGACCACAGTCAGAGTCAAGGAAAAGAGCGCAGTTGGAGTGTGGGAGGATGAAGCATAACACTAACCAGTAACAGCAGCAGCAGCAGAAGCTGAGGCATCGCTGCTGCCACACAGAGTTATATTTATTATCACAAAACATTTGCGCAAATGTCCTTTTGCATAAGCAACGAATGGCGCGCAGTGTCGTGCAGTCCTTTGAGAACATTTATCTTATTATCTTTGCATACAGCAACAGCAACAACAAAGTCATCGCATAAATAAGACTCAGCGCAGTGAGCAACAGCAACAACAACAACAACAGCAACTGACAACAACAACAATGAGATGATGAGCAACATTAGGCAAGGACAAACAAAGCCACGAGAGCTTCGAAAAGGCTCTGCGAAAACCAAAAGTCAAGTCGAGCCAACAGACCGCAAAGCGACAACAACAACAACAATAACAACAACAACAACATGGTCTGAAAAACATTTTTGGCAAAGCCGCCTAGCCATGACAGGCAGGCCACAAAAGTTGCTCATACGCCCCGTGTATTGTTGTTGTGCTCTGTGTGTGTGTGTGTGTGTTTGATTTGCTTTATTGTTATTTTCACAGCCACCACACAAACACACACACACACACTCACAGAGACAAACGAAAAACTTTTGCAAAGCTTAAAATTTTTTAATTGATTAAAGCCGCATTTGCATTGCGGCTTACAAGCAGCTTAACAATTTTACCAAAATTTATTTTTTATTTTATTTTTTACTTAAATATTTTAGTTTACCCAAATACTCAATTCATATTAGTTAAAGGGTGTTATAGCTGTGTGCAACAGACAAAAGGAAATATAATTTAATAAATATAAATTAGGCATATTAAGTAGACAATCTTAGATGCAGTTTTAGCTAGTCAGATTAAATGTTGGTGTAGAGATTTCAATTTGAAGTCCAAGAAATTGCCTTCTTTTAGTTACAGGATATCCCTGAGTCCAACACTGTTTTCTTTACCAAAAACCCAGCTGAGTATTTGCATTTGATATTTGGAATTTGGCATTTTACATTCGATAATTAAAATCCAAGCGTATGAGTATTTTTTGCATACCATATAAAAAAATACAAAAATATTACGCGATTATTATTTTTACTGAAAACTCAACACACAATTCGATAAAAGCCGAAATGGATATTTGTGCAAACGCAAAAAAATATTATCTCTAAATATTTGATAAAACGTAAAATATGAAATTTTATCATTTACGTGCAACGTAAAAACATTTACAGTAAATATTGCTGCTAATTGTTAAACTTTCAAAATTTTGTACGTACGTGGAATGGAATAATTTAATATTAGGAGCATAGAGTATATATAAAACCAAAATTTTACTTATTTCCCAAAGGAATTGAAGTTGCCAATCTGCAATCTGCAGTAAACCAAAGTATAATAAAATCAAAATCGAAAGAAAAATAAAAAGGAAATGGACAAAAACGGAAATAGGCAAACTTATGCCCAATCAAAGTTTGTGCGACAAAAAGAAATCTGTTTCACCACCAAAGCGAAGGAGTTTTTTTTTGGGGTAAGTTGAGGTACTTCCTGGGTTCATGTTGTAATCGAAATTTAAGGAATTCAATGGTACTCCTACACATATTTACATAACCTTTGACTTAAAGCCCGCATAATTGTTAAAGTTCGAATAGATTTTGCAGCTGTAATCGGTGCATTTTGCGCACATGTCGATGTACATAATTGTTTTTCCAAAAAGCATGGCCCAAAAACCACGCAACAACAGTCAATGGCAAGTTGTTAAACATGCACAGGGAAACAAGGACACAGGGACACAGGGACATATCATATTATGCTTGTTGTTTTTGCGCAATTTTACTAGACAAGCTTCTTTTTTTTTGTTGCTGTGCACAGTTTGTGTTGCTGTTGTTGCTCGACAATATTTGCTGGCAGTGCAATAACAATTGTTATTGTTGTTGCTTTGATATTTTTGCCGTGTTATTTTTGCGTCGATTTTTCTTTTGGCCGTTCGCACAATTTCCGTTGTCAGTTGTGTGTTTTGTGTTCAGTTCGCATCGCTTTTCGCTTCGCTACGTTTCTAATTTTTGCCGCATGTTCATGAACCAAAAAATTGCTGTTACCATTGCCATCTCATTGCCATTTCCATCCCCTGTTTTTCTTTCCTTCCCTTTCCAACTACATACTTATTCTCCCATCATTTCCCTCTATTGTGCTCTTCCTATTGGTTTTCCATGACGTTGAACGGAGTTGGCTTGGCATACACGGCGTATGCGTGTTATAAGCGCCTTACACTGCCAAAACTACCTCCTGTTCTTGCATTTGATATTGTTGCCTGCCATTTGGCAGCCAAATATATTAACGATGCTCCACAGAACATTTTCAATTTATCGTGTTGAGTATTTACTATAGTTTTACTGTTATTTGGTTCGTTATGCGCGTGTTTTTTCCGTTAACATTGCATTTACTATTTATTAAATATGTCTAGAATTGATTTTTTTCATGATTTGCATGATTATTATTAGTATGTTAAGCTAGCGACAATGGGAACATTCGATGTTATCAATTCAATCTAAACTTTTATGACTAAATGAATTTAATTCTGCAAATGAAGTACGATGAACAAACTCCAGTGAGTTGTCGAAGTTGCATAAAAAAATACCTGTTAAATAATACCTGTTAAGTAATCATAATCATTAGTAATTAGATTATTTTGTTTAAAAGTCGAACTAATGATTAAATTTCGATTATTTTCGGATTTGCCCAATTATTTAATGATTACGATTACAAAATATCAAAAATAATCTAAAATTATTTCAATTGTTAAAAAAAAAACAGAAAGAATCAAAAATAATCTTTTTAAGTATTCGGATTATGATTTTTTCTGATTTTTTTTTTTATTTTTTCTCATTATTTCTGATTATTTTGGCTACTTTGATTGTGAAAATTTAATATAATTTGATTTTTACTAAATAGTCATAATTAAACAGAAATAATTAAAAATAATTAGAAAAAATCAAAAATAGTCCGAATACTCAAAAAGATTATTTTTGATTATTTCTGATTATTTTTGAATAGTTGTAATCATTTTAGATTATTTCTGATTTTTTGTAATCGTAATTATTAAATAATCACAAATTTTTCAACAGTGAATTATATAGTCACTACGATTATTTCCAAAAATAATCTAATTGGTTAGTAATTCTAATCGAAACTTAACAGGTATGCATAAAAATCAATATAATTACCTCGATTAATTGTCATAAAATTATCGAGTTAAAGTACTTCAAAATCGATTTCGAAAAAATCAAGTAGAAGGTATTTCAACGTATTTTTAGAACTTAAATAAAATTGAACTGAAATCTTACATACATTTAACAAATCAAAAATCAATCAATGGAAGAAAGAAATATCTGTAATCTTCCAGAAAAGTACAGCTCATCTGTTTTATTATGGAAGATACATATGTATCTGATGAGCAATTTAAGTGTAATCTATCGTGTTGGCTTTATTGAAAATCTACGGAAAATGCCAAGCATAATGTGAGCGAGGCTAACGAGAAGTGTTTGTAAGTGGTTGGACAACTGGTTGGCTTAAACATTAGCACGCATCAAAATGCAAAGTAATTAAAAAGCAAACGACAAAAGCAGACAACGAAATTACTGAAATTACATGAACATAAGAACAGCAACAACAACAGCAACAATGCGAAGGAGAAGGAGACAACAACACGACAAAGACAACAACAATTCAGAATGATTGCCAGCCGTAATGCAATTTAATGGCCAACAGAAACCATTGGCCGTAACCACAGAATGGCCGGGATGAGTTTGAAGTGTTGCAGATATTGGTCAAAAGTGCCGCCAACTGGACAACAAAAGCCACACGCGGGCAGGCGTGGAAAGCGGGATCCGACAATACGAGATAAACGCCCACAGAAGCAGCTATCAGCCAGGATATAAACAGGACACGGCACATCAGGACTTTCGGGACAGAAAGTTGAGCTTGGACAGGCGACAAAGTGCGCTCACATAATAATAATGGATATAATTTAACTTATTGGATTTTAATGGGATTACACATGCGCAACATGGCCCGGCTACGGGTATTAAAACTTGGTTAACTTCCGTTAACTGCAACAATCATTTTGTACATAGGCATACGCATGTATAGTATGTACATAAGTTTGTAATGTCCTTTGGTCAAGTCAAATTCAATGTTGACCATTTGATGTTGATTGCAACGATTCTATATATGCATACAAAGTCCATTGAATTTTAACTCAAATTAAGCGATTCAAATAAATGTACTTTGTATAGAGCTGGGACCACTTTAAATGCGGTTTTTTTTATTTATTATTACACATTACTCATTAGAGTAAAAAAGTATAGCATACTTATAAGCAGTGTTAAGGAATTGAATATAAGTAAAAGTCTATCTGGGGTGCCACAGAAATCTCTTTCACCTGAATTTGACGTAAGTTTGTATGAAATTTACGTCATTTTTCAGGTGAAAGAGATTTCTGTGGCACCCCAGTATATTTATTCTGCTCTGAAAAGTAGGCCACACTTTTTAATGTGCAATTATTCTGATAGCGAAAAATTTTTTATAATATTTATATAATTATGATATAAAAGGAATTTTTAAATTCTTGGTATTAACTTTTAGTAAAATAAATTAAGAATTTATATACATATGTGTACATAAAAAATATACAGTAGCTCGAATCACCATTATCTAAGACTGAAGTTCGAGTTATGGAGACTTCGACTTTTGTGAGTCTTTTTGATCGGTTTAGTATACTCTATTGCCACTCAATTTAGTTCGAGTTAGAGAGAATTCGAGTTATAGCCGTTCGAGTTATGGAAGTTCAACTGTATATATAATAATAATTATTATTATTATTTTATTATAATTTCTGATAGATGATTTTAAGTTTAAAACGTTGAGTTGTCGAACTTTAAGCTTTGCATTGAGAGATCAACTGAATTAACTCTTATCTTTAATCAGTCGTCCGACGTTTAATTATATGACATAATTGAGCTCTTGGTGGACAGAGGTTTGTGCAACGTAATCCGAACTTGAACAATATCGCATAGCACGCTTTCAGCAACCGCAACTTGACGGCCTGCCATTGTGTCCCATGTTAACCATATCCATATCCTGCCACTGCCGCTGTTGCTGTCGTTGTTGCTGTTGCTGTTGCTGTTGCTGCTCCGGTTGCAACTGGATGTAGTTTGAGATTGTTGCAACATGCCGCTGGCACGCTTTGCTTTGCATGTGAATGAGAGAGTGTGTCTGGCTGCAGCTTCATTTAAACATGGCCGGGCTCGGCTGACCTACTGCTGTTGGGCAACTTTAACCAGGCAACTCGACTGAAAGTTTTGCCCGTCAGCAGTCCAGTCATCGGCGCATGACCAGATCCTAACCACATACCACATCATTTTCAGCTGCAAACTGCCGACAGGCTGCTCACCATATCCCATATCCCAGCTCCCATGTAAATATTTCCTAGCTCCTGTTGATGACTTTGATATGTGGAATGTGTCTGTTCAATTTTGGGCATGGCATGAACTGGTCAAGCCCATTACATGCTCGTATCCTTATTGATGTGCCATCCAGTTTCAGTGCTCATTATCAAACTGTTTTCAATTTTTTTTGTTGTTTATTGTGTTGCCACCACGTTTGTTGACCACATTTTAGCTTCATTTACAGTTATTTGCTGGGCTTCGCATCAGTACCTGTTCCCACTACTCGCTGTTCTGGCCAACTGCAACTTGGCCCACACACACACGCAAAAACCGCAAATTCAATTTCGGTTGGCAGCCTACAACGCTTTATAGTTTGTGTTTATGATGTTGTTGTGCTGTTGTTCTTGTTGTTGTTGTCGCCTGCTGCGTCCTTTTAATGCAATTTATGTAAAGTGTTTTACATGCTTTGTTAGCCTTTAACCGCAAAAACGATCCTTTGTATATGTGCACAAAGTGGGCGATGAGTTGGCGCATTGACATCGCGATTCATTTTTTAAAGTGTAACTGCTGCCACAGGGAACTGCTTGCACTGCACCTGTACTGTGTACTGCTTGTGTGCACTGCTTGTCAAGCAGTTCATTTGTGATGTTGACGCTATTCGATACTATCGATACGAAGCCTTCAAAACATGGCGCGCAATTTAAGTTACATTTAAGAATGTGTTTAATTTTACTATAAGATTAATACTTAAATGCTTCATTAATTATATTACTTGGATACTTCTTCTCAATCTTCCGTCTTTAATCAATCTTAGAAAAACGCTTTGTTTTTTATTTCTTCATAAACTGATTATTGATGAGATTGATTCCAGTTTCCTTTTAGGGCGTTTTACTTTTTCTGTCTCTTGTAGAACTACTAGAAACTTTACACCTTTAGCTTTACCTAAATGCAAAACTGATTACGCTTCGCACAGCTTGTTTCGTGTTTAGTGCACTGACTATGACAATCTTTATCACGTTTTCTCTATAGAACTCTCTCTCCTCTCCTTAAAATCATCCCTTTTCCTCTTCCTTTCCCGAAATCCCTGCCCTTACCAACTTTAATACTTGTAATATTACTTATTTTTATTACTAAATCCCTTACCTTACTAACTTTAATACTTGTATTATTGCTAATTATTACTACTGATACTTTTTGATCTGATTGGGCTTTTCTGGGTTTTCCCCAATCCTTGGAATAAATGTTGGATAATTTTAACAAATTTTTGCATCCCCCCAGATTTTTAATCTTTTACCATTTCAGCTAAATTTAAACTTAATTTTAATAAATTTAATATTACTTAATTTTGTATATTACTTAACTTTTACTTAAAATATTACATTAATTTTTTTCAACTGTACTCAGTTGAGACTAAATAAATAAGTAAAAAATTATTTTTTAGGGAAATATCGAAAATATATGAGTTTAAACATTCAAAGAGTATTTATTTATGCCTCATAATAATATTTTATTAGCAACTTTATGAAATAGTTACAAATACATTTTACAATTTCTGTGTATAGCCACAATTATACTAATTATTTATTTTTGTTGCGCTTCTTTTTGGATTTCTTGGAAGCTTTACCGCCTTTTTGCATATTGTTCAAGACAGCTATTAGATCCTCCGATGTTTTGCCAATAACCGTTGCTGGATTGGGTAAATTATTGAAAAAATCGGCTGTATCGGCAATATCATGATCTAATTCAATGGATGTCTTGTCTGTAAAATTCTGCAGCCAATCATCAATGGATTCAACTTTTTTATTGCCATCTGCAGTTGGCATTTGAGCTTCTTGAACAATTTCTGCTTTTCCACCATCCACAATGGCATTAGCAATTGATAATTTATTTTCGGTTATAACAGAATTAGCTTTCGCTTTCTGTTTACTATTAAGGCTCGTTATATCTGCATTAATATTTGGAACGCTTAGCGGTTTTCTTATACGATTTTGCTCGTATAACTCCTGAAGTGACATGTGCTGGCATAACAGAAAATGTAAAAAAATGAACATTTTTAATAAGAGACTATTTAAAGTATTTACGTCTTTGATTTCCAATTTTTGCTTTTTAGGTTCCGAAATATCTTCATTTATTCGCCGAGTATTATTCTTCGACACATCTGCATTGATATTTTGAACACTTAAAGGTTTTCGTATGCGACTTTGCTCGTATAAATCCTGGAGAGAATTGACCTGGAATAATATGGGAAATAATAATATTAAAAAAATAATGAAAATATATTTGTTTACTTCTCCGAATGGTTTCATATTCGAAACAAGAGGTTGCGATCGAGAATATGGACTTTCATATTGAATTCGAGGAGTCTGAGCTTTAAGTTGTTGTTGTTGTTGTTGTTGTGGGATTCGTGGAATGCGAAATTCATGATTAAATGGACGGTTTGCTGGTTGTTGTTGCTGCTGCAGCAGTTGTTGTTGTTGTTGTTGCTGCTGCAGCAGTTGTTGTTGTTGTTGTTGTTGCTGCTGTTGTTCTTGCTGTACGACACGTTGTGAGTTTGGTCTACTCCATTGTTGTTGTTGTTGCTGCTGCAGTTGCTGCTGTTGTTGTTGTTGCTGCCGCTGCTGTTGTTGTTGTTGTTGTGTTTGCACTACACTTTGTGAGTGTGGTCTATTCCATTGTTGTTGCTGCTCTTGAAACTGTTGCTGTGGATTGTTTTGTCTCTTAAAAGGAACACTCTGCATGCGTTGCGACAACTGATTCTTTTTCTGAAAAATACAAGATACAATAATTAAACTGTTTTATGCATATTTCTATAAGTAACCAACAGTTTTGGACTGCGACACATCCCCAGGCAGCCGCCACTCCTCATTGAACTTGTCCACCAGCGGTTGATATGTTTGCGGCGGTTGAGCCGCGAAATTCCTGGGCGTATCCTCCCGCACTTTGGCCAGACTCTTGAAAGCAGTCAACTGGCTCGTATATACTGGCCGGGTTCTTAATATGCCTTGCTTCAAATGCTCTAGCTACAGTTTAAATTAAAAGAAATTCTTTTTCTACTGTTGTTGTTAATAGTAACCAATTTTACCTTGTCAATCCTTGTAAAAGGTTTCGCATCGGAGAGCATGCAACTCCAGAAATCTTCATAAATCTCCTGCCATTCCTCTGGCGTAAAACACTCCACACCTTTCTCCGCAACAATTTGGCACCATAAATTATGAATTTCAGCTTTGGAAAGTGTATAATCCATTTTGACAACACTTAAAACTTTCTTTTGCACCTTTGAGTATTTCTGTTAGAGCTGGAAAATCTTGTCCGCCTAATCGATGTCTTTATTTTGACACAAGTCGATGAATATCTTCCAACAGTCGATTTAATTTTATATTTATATTTCCCAACAAAAAACTGGGGAGAGACAACAATTTAAAAGCAAAATTGTATTTCAATTTTTTTTTTCTTTTTAGCTGCACTTAGTTTTATGCATCGATTCGAAGCCTCTGAAAGCAAACTAAGTAGTCGAATAATTCCCATCTCAAAGCACAATTGCAAAAGTTTTCGATATGTCGATACAAGTACAGTCGTCGTATAAAGTATTTTGACAAAACTAAAGCTAAACAATTTTATTAGTGACTGCAACATTTTTTTATAAAATCTCTTCGCCAGTATTTTCTATGATATTTTGAAAATTGCTAAAAACTTTTTGGAAAAAAGTTAAAAAAAGTTAAAACATTCAACATTTTTGTTCTGTATCATTCAAACAAAACTTCAAATGAACTTTCCATTGATGTCAAACTTTACATAGAGAAAGTTCAAATTATGAGTAGATTTAACTTTAGCTTTGTCAAAATACTTTATCCGACGACTGTTATCGGCAGTTATTCAGTTTAAGAGGAAAACATTTTCAAAAAAAAACGTCATTTCTTCTGGACTTCAATTGTTATTACTAGTAATTAAAAAACGCTATACAATATTTTAAGAATTGTTAATATTTAATGTGAATTCAATTTCTTAATCTTGTTGTACCTAGCTACAGATGAAAACGTTCATATAATGCATGTATGTATGTATAACAATCAATAATTTCTTTTATGTCTTTTTATACTAGTATAATATGCATACATGGTACTATTTCAAACATTCTTCATATTGTATATTTTAGTAAGCAGCAAACGCATTTATGTTTCTATATTCTATATGTATGTAAATTACACTATATGTTCTGTATATATATATATATTTGACTTTAATTTGAAATATGAAAACTATTGATTAAAAATTCTGTATACGCGTTGTTTACATGAGTTTGGTTTTGATTTAATATTATGGTACTTGTTTGATTTAGTTGAGAGTAGAATACATATTTTGATTAAAACTGTATGTGTATATACTAGCATAGTAAATTTTTAGTAAACGATGATCAATTTTATTGGAATGCAATTAAATTTTGTAATACAAAAATTTGAATAACTCGCTAGTGCCGCAATTATGTATGTGGCAATCAATACTATAGTTAGTTAATAGGTTTTGGCCAATGGTTTAGTTAAGTTAGCACATGGATAACAACAGCAATGCACACACATAGTAATAATAGTAATAATAATAATAATAGTTGTTAATACGAATAATTACTAGAATTCAGTATTTGATATGATCATGAATCACAACAATATGTTATCAATATCTATTGAATATACAATGTTTTTTAGTTGGGCGTAATATCAATGACGAATTACAAAGTTTCATATGCAGGTAGCAATATGTATTTATATACAATACAATATACATTATATACTTTTGATTAGATCTTTTCAATAAATTTTTTAACAATGTGCTATATATTTAAAAGTTGCTGCTTTAAAAGTCTAAGCAATTAAACATAAAACAATAATAAAAATCATTCTTTGGAACGGTAGCAAACCTTGTTAGCTAGCTTAAAAATAATAAAAATCCAATACAAATCAGTATTGTACAGTATAGTATATAGTATAGGATAGTTGTATATATAGTTGTATAATTATGCATGTAAGTATATGACGACGAACGGCAACGTGAATAGTGTCCGTGTACAGTACGGCTCAGTCTTCTGCTAAACTCAACGCAATGATGATTAAAAGCGAAAAATTTCAAATATCGAGAACGTCTCTCTTTCCGGAGTTTTTTTTGGGGGAGTTGGAAGGCGGACTTTCGACTTTGATGCATACCAGGCCTAGGAATTGTTATTCTCGCCGCAGCATTGTATGCAGTCCATACAGTTATGCTACCTATTGCCATCATTCTTTCGGCTCATATTGGATGAGGTCAGTTGTATCTAGAAAACGGAAACAGATGGTAAATGATATTAAATTTTGGAGATAATGTGAATTTCATTTACAAGCAAGAGGCGTGTGTGTGTGTTTAGGGTGTAGAATGTGTGTGGCAACTAAGCAAGACGCATGCGTGCATTAAACAACTGACCTTTCGTCCTTGCATTATTATTTGTGGTGTACTTAAGGCTATTATCGTGTTTCAACTACACGCACAACAAACAAGTGTTAAAAAGTGACAAAAACACAACATACAAACAACATTTAGAAGTGTACAGATAGACAGTTGAAAGTGTGCTACATATATGTATTATTATTAATCTGTTTGTTAAAGCACACCTGCAATGATCTAATGGTATCCAACAAGGCTTTCTTCTCCTCCAACAATATGCTGATATCATCCTGTGCCGCTTTCAAATACGAGCGCAATACTTCCGTCTCCTGTTTGGTCTTTTGCCTGTCAAATTATACATGAAATTATTGTGAATGTTGTTCTAAAAACCTTAATGTACTCACCTGTAATTATCTGTATTGACTTTGGAGTCGACAAGCTGCTTGCGCAGCTGATCATTGTCCAGCTTCATCTGCTGCATGACCAGCTGCATGGACAGCAGCTCTCGATCCCGCTCCCGTGGTGGCCCAAACAAGGCGCCACCCAGCGCCTGTTGCTGCTCAGCACTCAAATTTGTATCTGCATGAGGAATACACAAAATTAGGCACAACCTCAGAGGGATTTCAATATAGTTGGAGACTTGCCTATGGGCTGTATTTGCAGCAGACCGTTTTTATCGCGCTCTAAATGCATGCGGCCAATGCACAGATTAATGGGCACTGGACCCGGTGAGGTAATATTAACAGGCGGTCGATCCTCCAGCAAATTAATGCGCACATTTTCCAGATTAATCTGCCGGCAATTAAAATATAATTGTTAAGCAATTCAATATACATTTTATATTTAAATTACCGTAACTGGCATGGGCGGTGTAATGATCTCATCCTCGGCAAGATCTCCTAGACCAATTACAGTGCTCATGGACATATCCAAACTGATGTCCTTAACACGTATTTCCGCATGATGTGTAAACCAGCTATAAATGGAAGGTTTTTTTAATTGAAGGAATTGTACTCAGGGATCGTATCGAATATAATTTTTAAAATATAAATTATTAAATAAAAGTTATTTGTTGATTTTTATCAAAAAAGTTAAATGAAAACTAAATAAAAATTAAATAAAAATATTATAAAATAATAATTAAATTTCAATTTTTATTTAAAAATTATAATTTAACTCTTATTTTCAATTTCTAAAATAAAAATTGAAAGTAAAAGTTTTTTCAGTTTTTATTATAAAAATTTAAAATAAAAATTATTTTTCAATTTTTTTTATAAAAGTTTTAAAAGAATTATTATTAGATTTTTATAATAAAAGTTGAAAAATAAAAATAGACTGTAAATGTTTTTTGAATTGGAAGGCGTATTTCCAACAAAAATAAAGAATTATTCTTTTTTTTTTATAATAAAAATTTAAAAAAATATTTTATTTTCAATTGCTAAAATAAAAATTGAAAAATAATTTTGTCTTTATTTTTTTTTTTAAAAATTGAAAAAAAATAAATTTTATTTTTAATTTTTATAATAAAAATTAATTAATTGATTTTGTTCTATAATTTTTCAATACAAATTTTAAATAAAAGTTTATCCAGTTTCTCATAACTCTTATTTTCGGTCCCTGATTCTATAAGTTAAACTAACCTTTGTATGCGCTTGCGATCGATGATGCCTTCAATTTCCTTGGGCATATTTAGAGTCTCCTCAAGGCGTAGTCTTATGCAAGGCGGTGCCTCGGGATTATAGGGCGCCAGATTCCAGGCCTTACAGCGTGCTCCAAACTTTGTCTGCAAGTGTGCCATATCAATGGAATGTCAAAAACTGAACCACAATTTGAGATAACACCATAATACCAAGTTAAGTCAAGCAATTTGAACAAACTACAACTACATGCAAAGCAATAGGCACACACATGCAGTGGATATGTGTGTGTGTGGTTGGGGGTGTGTGTGAGTGTGAAAGAGTGTCGTAGTGTGTGTGTGTGTTTTTCTAAGCAGAGTTTAATTTCTAGTTTATTATTGAATTTTAAGACTAAAATTGTTAGTTCTTTGGTAAAGCGCCAATTGTTAAGCTTTATGTAACCGTTCTTGTTAGTGTTATTGTTGTTGTTGCTGCAGTTGTTGTTGTAGAGTGTTTGTTAGATTAAAGTATTCGTATTTGCCCAGTTAAGTTGTTAACGCCTTCAAACCTAAGTGTAAGCCAATTTGCAACCAAAAAGAATCAAAACAAAACCCAAAATAAATTAAATATTCAACTCAAAAAGTGATTGTACTACAAAATATCAAAAGTCTATTGTTAAAAACATTATGCTTAACTATTTATTATATGCGATATATAATCGTCAGGCCTGACAGACTCGGGATGGGCATGAGGCGGGAGCATGCTCAAAAAACACATTCGAATCAAATGTAAAGACAAGAAACAATAAACAATTCATTAAAATAAGCTTCCTACAATATTTATCTTTTTTTTTACATAACTTATAGGGTATATTCACAGTCGTATAGACTGGCATAAACATATTAATATAATTATTCATTATATTATCATTTAACTACTTAACTATTGGCCAAAAACGCTTTTCAACTGCATCAGCGCTGGCAATTAAAGCCAAAAAAATAATTTAATCAACTACAAAAAATATATATAAATTAAATTAAAAAATATTAATTATATACATATAAAAAAGCAGCATTAAACCATAAATTAGCTGTTAAATAATTTAAAAAGAATTTCAATTTTGTAGTTTATCTTTGATTTGAATACCTTGTTCGCTTGATGCGCGATCTGTTTTTGTTGTTGAAGGGTGTTGTTTGTTGTAGTTGTTGTTGTTGTTTTTAAAGAATTTGTGTCATGTTGATGTTGTTGTTGTTGTCGTTAATCAATTTACAAAGTGTTCGTTGTTGTTTATAGAGTAAATTAAACGTTGAGCACAATATTTGTTTAATTAGCACACATTGAGATCATTTTGAGATTGTTGTTTGATATGAAAACATATTTCGTTTTTTTTTGAGAAGAGAGAAAATATAATGAGAAAATGATTATATGAGAAGTTATCTTACAGTAAAATGTATAGTTGAAATAAATACAATATAGCAATTGTTAGATGTTTAGATAAAAGTTATCGAAACATGCAGAAACATTAGGAAAAGTTTAGCGAATAAACATTGAATTTAATTTAGGCAAAAAGTTGTAATGAAAATGAAAAAAAAACGACAACAAAATAAATATTTTATATACACAAATTAAATAATAAGAATTGAAAACATTTTGGATCAGCGGTGGGCACGCAATGGCTCCGGGAGCTGCGACTGCTCCCAACTATTTTTCTGTCTATTCGGCGGAACTTGTAGTTGTTATTGTTGTGCTCCCGAATTCAGATTTCGTGCCCACCGCTGTTTTGGATAATTGAGCAAAAGAAGGGTATAAAACATAACGACTCCCACCTGCAACTCATCCCAGGGTATGGCGCCGCATTCATCACAGGACACGGCCGCCACCTGCAAACGAACCGAAGATTTGGGGCCCTCCTGTTGGCGAATGACCTCCACGGTGGTCAATCTAAAGATTATGAAAAGAAAAGCCTCATTAATTTCTAAATAAGTAAATGAAATATAAATTTTGATTGCAACCTAAAGGTGGCCATGGAAACCAAATCACGTCGCCGCCAGGTGCTTGCCTCTGACGGCTCCGAGGGCGATGACATGTTGGTCTTATAACTGCTGGGCTCCTCGTACACCTCGCTGGCCACCTCGACGGGGGAGGCCTTCATGTTGTTGTCGTTGGTAAAGGGATTTAGACGGAACATCACATCCATGCAGTCCATGGTCTTGTCATCGCCCATAACAATGGCAAAGTTCTCCGAATCGGAGCTAATGTCACTCTGCACGGAGAATGTATCACTGGCATCATCATTGGGTGTGCCCGACTTAATCGCCGAGTCAATGGAAGTCATAAAGCTGGAGAAGCCCTTCTTCATCGACAGTATGCCCGAATTGATCTCCTTGGTTATGCTAGGCACATTATCGCTGCCGGTTCCTCCGCTTCGTACTGTGCTCTTGACGCTCTTCGTGGCAGTTGATATTGATTGTGATTGTGATGGCATGGAGATGCCCGTGTCGGGTCGCGATCCCTGACTTGGCGTTGTTGAAGCCAAAGTCGGTGTGCTCTGAATTTGTACATTATATCTGTTAAATAAAATTGACAATTATATTTAGTTTTCAGTATATATTGTTGTTGATATCTTACCCATGCGTATTCGGATTGGAGATGTGAATGCCACTATCAAAGGGCGGATCATTGGTCACTGGCGATGGCGTCTCTACGCTGCCAAACGTGTTGCTCTTCAGCTGATCCAATGGCGGTGGTGTGGGCCATATTATATTGCCACCTGTCAAATTATCAATTGGTTTATACGCTTAGTTATATATAACTTTAATTGCAATTCAATTTTAAGTTTATCTTACAATATTTTGTTAGAATAGTCGCTAGCTAATATCATTTGCGTTAGTTGAGTACAAAAACATGCGAGATTAGATATGAGGGCGTAATTTCATTAGTATAATGAATCATGAACACACCAAGTGTATCATATAATAATATAATCATACCTGTTAATTAATGATTATTAATCTGAACTAATTAATCGAACTAATGATTAAATTACGATTATTTTCGGATTTGCCCAATGATTTAATGATTACGATTTCCAAAATAATCAGAAATAATAAAAAATAATCTTTTTAAGTAATGGGATTATTTTTGATTATTATCTGATTATTTTTGAATAATTATAATAATTTTAGAATATTTCTGATTTTTTGTAATCGTAATCATTTCATCATCGTAATCATCACAAATTTTTCAACAGTGAACTATATAGTCACAACTATATATATAGTTGATTAGTAATTCTTATCTAAATTTATCAGGTATGTACATAATGTATTCTTTATTTTAATTATCATGATTGCAAAGCAAAATGGAAAATTTATTTTGTTTACAGGACTAATACATCGTGAACTCTTAATGTTCTTCTGTTATATCCATTGTGCCAACGAAATCACGCCCTCTTTTTGGATAGGTTCACAATCAAGTGGCTTGAAATCCTAGGTGACCAGCCTACATTTTGATTAGTAAACGTTTCTGCATACGTGATAAGCAAAAAGTACAGCAACAAAAGCATAAAACGAACATATCAGAAATAATAATAAAAACTGTACCTAAACACAGTGAATGTCTAAGGGGGGACGGTGAGAACTACGTGAGATGTTGTTAGTAATTTTGTAGATTTGTTGTTATTTTGTGTTAATCATTGTTGCTAAGGCTCACACTAGAGAGAGAGACACAATTTGTTGTTTTGTTAGTATTGTTAGCTAGCGCTTTGTTTTGAATTTGTGTTTATGTTTTAAATTTTAAAACTAAAGAGATTATTTTGGTTAAAGAAGAGACAACAAAAGAAATATAATTCTTACTATTCATGTGTAAATCATCACCCAAACTAGCTGAATCGGGTAAGACACTTTCAGCATCACCACCACTTGATTCCTTACCAGGTGTTGGCGATGGCATCACCAGGGTCACCTCGATCTGTGGCACAACACACCCAAATATTATGGACTTTTGTTGATTTTGCTGCCAATTGAAAAGTCAAAATAAATGCACAGAGATTATGAGCTGATTTATGTACATTAGGGTGGGTAAATTTTTGTTCACTACCAAGCGGTTGTGAATATCGTAATCTACGATGAATTCTAAGAAGATTTGTCTAAGAAACTACGGGTCTAAAATCAAATTCGAGCTTCCGATTTCTTTTCGTATATTTTTGTCATTTTAAACACTCATAGATACCTAAGCGAGTGCATAAAATATATCTTATTTCACTTAAAATTTTTTCAAGAAATTAAAAAATTTTTGAAAATTTTTTTACATTTAAAAAAAAAAATTTGGAAAATATAAAATTACAAAAATTGGCATTAATTTGCACTTGACCGTCAATTTACGCCCTTTTTAGTGACACGCCCACTCTTATTTTTTTTCCAAAAATGCTTTAGAGTATTGAGAATATATAGTTCAAGTTTCAACCCGGTATCTCACCTAGTTCAAGAGTTACAGATATCTGACACCAACATCGGCGAAACGAACCGCGCGCTGGTACAAAATACGTACAAAATACATAAAAATATTGTACCATTTTATAAAAATTTTAAAAATAAAATTTAATTATTTTATTTTTACCGTGAAACTAAATATTTTGATGCACTCGCTTAGGTATCTATGCGTGTTTAAAATGACAAAAATATACGAAAAGTTTCTCGTTAAAATTCGGAAGATCGAATTTGATTTTAGACCCACGCTTTCTTAGATAAATCTTCTTAGAATTAGTCGTAGATTACAATTTTGACAGCCGCTTGGTGCATTTTTTTTAGTCCATACAAATTGACCCACTCTATAATGTGAAATTTTTTTAGTGCCCACCAACCTTTTGCAAGATGCGCTCCGCGTCCAAATTAAGGAACGTGGACATTTCATTAAATTCCTCGGCCAGACGCAACAGGAACAACAATTGATAATGATCGATTTGCAGGCTAACCAAATTAGATATATGCGCTATAGCATGCATGTCGGCACAACGTTCAATGGACGTGGCAGCTGCTGCATCTGTTGGCGGCTGCATCTGTGGCGGCAACATGCGCACATCCTCATCACTGAGGAACGGATTGCGTGGCAAGGGCGGCAGCGATGGTAATGGCGCTAATCCCATGCCAATTTCCATCTGGGAACTCGCCGTACTCTGGCGTCTGTCCAATTCGAGTTGAGCTTGGAATGGCGCCGAGTTGCCCGAGTGCAGCCAGAGTGTAATGGGCACTGCATCCACAAATGGTATGGATTTGTTTGGGCCCAATGAGCGTGCGCCCAGAAAATCCACCCAAATGGGATCCAGCTTGATGCACCAAACATCACGAGGCTCCGACCACATGGCATAGCGTGACAGGTACTGCGTGGACGCAGATCGTGGCAGCTGTGCCTGCTGCATGGGCGACATGGGCGCCGACATCATGCTCACATCCGAGGCGGCCACATGCGACAATATGCGATCCGTGACAATGCACATGTCACCTTCGACCGAGGGAAAGCCGGTGCCAAAGACCAAGGAGCCCTCTTGCAATGAATGCAAAGCTTGTGCCAAATCCGCACGTGAACTTCCCATTTCTCGGATGTTGGTTAGTGCAAATCGTGAGATTTGTATTTGCATTGTTTTGGGGCGATCCTTTTGATTGGGCGCATCCAGCGCCGCTTCCATGACCACGCGCGGCATAATGGCCTCCACCTTGACATCCATGTACATCAGATTTGGCTCCTGTTCCACGCTCAACGCAGCGGCCATCTGTGTGCCATTGGAGCCATTCGATGCATTCGTTGAGGCAATCGAGCCGCGCCCACTTTGTGGTTGTGGTTGTGGTTGCGGTTGCTGTTGCAACGTGGCCTGGGAGCCGACGCTGGTGCGGAGCAAACTCTCGTGCAAATTCAAGCCAAACGAATTTAACCACAATATAGAGCTGAGATCAAAGTGCACCTGCAATGGATTAATGTGCACAAACAACTTTGACGGAGGAACTGCAACAAATAAATAACAATTATTATTATTACATACATTGCACAAATTCATCATTGACTTACGTGGAAAGACAAAGTCACCGGGATAATAGAAATATGTGTATTCAGCGTGCACAATCGGCATCTCGGCGGGAAAAGAATAACGATCCTTGTCACCTGTAAGCAGAGCATAATCTTAGTCAAAGTGATCAGATAAAATAGTTATAGTTGACAATAAAAAATAAAAACTCAAAGTATCTAGGAATGGATGTCATTAACAGATCATATAATGCTCTGAGAAATTGCAGCAGCTATTTTCTTATTTATACAAATCAAAAAAACAAATATATTACGGATTTGTAGACTCTGTCTATTATACAAAGTAATATTACTCTTTAAATATAAATAAATATTAAATTCTGATTAATCCGAGTTTTTCTTGGTTTCTTAACTTTTCAGTTTAAAATGTAAACCTTTATAAAATTTAATTCAATTGTGAATTTCAAAAATAATTTTCAAATTTTATATGAAGTATCCCATGTTTCCGTTAATTCTAATTCCATTATTTTATTCATATGCATTTAATATAAATTGAGCATTGATCTGTTCTTGCTTCGCCCATGCCTGATAAGTGAAAAATGTACGCATGATATTCACCTGAGGAACGGCTTTTCCTTTTGCTTTGTGCTACAGTTAACAACAGCAAAACGACAGGCACAACAAAACAACAAAAGCGATTTTACAAAGTGTGACAAATGAGATGATGGGATGATGAGATGATGTCGTGATGGCAAATCAAAACAGATGAATTATGCAAATGAACAAAACACGAAACAAAGCAACAAATGGAGTAAGAGAAGAGAGAGAATTAAGCGAAAAGTTATTAGTTGACAAATGTGTAAGCACGGGTGTGTGGCAACTGTGTGTGTGAGAGAGTGTGTGTAGATGTAGTGTGAATTGTGAGATACATTTTAACAATAATATATAAAAGACAGCTCATTTTAGTTACAATGTTAAATACAAATGTTAATAGCACTTTAAAGTTTTTGAAAACTTGTCTACATTCTTAACAACTTCTCCCAGAACTAAAAAAAATGCACATTTGTTGCATTTGTTTTAATCAAAGAAGAATATGTATCTGTAAAATTGTAGACAAATTTAAATAAACTCTATAATGAAATACTGTGTGGTAGAAAGTTCTCCTGGTGTTGATTATTAAATTGTCAGGCAATGACAACTTTATACCTGAGACAAACTCCTTGGGCATTTGCTTTTTGCCGGATGTTGTCACGCGATACAGCGTGAAATCCTCAATTCTCAATATGACGCACGAGCTCATCAGCTTGGCCAGATTCTCCAGAGTGTTGCGCTGCTGTGCAGCCTGTGTAAACTGACTGCTGGCCGAGGCAGTTCCTGAACCATGAAAGGAAGCTGTACCGGATCCCGAGCCACCCAAAGCAGCTGCTGCTGCTGCTGCCGTGGGTGTGCTGCTGCCATTCGAGCCGTGTCCACCATTGCCACCGTACTGTGAGCCCAACAGCGAGGCATTCAGCATAATGGGCGAGGCGGGCGCACTGCGTTCCAGCGGCGCATGCATGGCAGGTCGATTGGGCTGGCTCAGATTAAGGACAGCCTCGCGAAATGCATTCAGCGATTCCTTGAGCCACAATGCTGGCGCCACAGACGCCTCCTTGTACTTGGCCCAATGCGAGCGATCCGATTTGGCCAAATGATACGGATAATAGTCCACCTGAAAGGCCGTCACAGAGACTTGTAGGGCTCCGCCTTTGTCCAGCTCCGGGTAACTGGAGCGTCCGTCGCCCTCGTCATCGCACAAATGCAAATCGATGCGTTGACTGAAGAAATGATACGAAGTCTCGCGCACATCGAAGGCATTGAACATTCGCTGTGCCGTCGACGTGGCCACCGTTTCCGAGAGACGATTCTGTTGCTGTGCCACCTGGGCCTGGTACTCCGGTAGCGTCTGTCGGAGTAGAAATTAAAGGAGAAGATTTAATTTAAAAAAGACACAATTAATTGCATTTAAATCATTGACTGCAAGTAAGGATTATGAATTTTAATTTTAACTAAAGAAATCAATATGAAGGAAATATGCTTTAGTAAAATGGCATACACCAAAATTTCTATTCCTATTTCAATCAGAACAATCGATAACAGCCAAAAACTTCTATTTACAATATACATATAAGATATAAATCAAATTTAATTTTAATTTTTATTTAAAGCATCAAAAATAACCATTAAAATTTAATTTTCAATAAAAAGTTGTGAAATAACGCTTATTTCTGATTTTTTCAATAAAAATAAACGAAAAGAAATTTTTTTGGATTTTTATTTTATTAGTTACAAATAAGAGTTATTCCGTAACTTTTATATTAAAAATAATAAATAAATTTTAAAGTGATACTATTTTTTGATATTTTTAAGATTTTTAGAATATTTTTTTTTTTTAATTAAAAGTTACGGAATAACTCTTATTTGTAATTTTTTTAATAAAAATAAAAAAGCTCTTTTTTTTTTTGGTAAAAAAATCAGAAAGAGGTGTTATTTCACAAATTTTAATTAAAAATTAAACTTTATTGATTATTTTTGACTTTTTAAATAAAAATTAAAAATCAGGTGTTCCACAGAAATCGCTTTCGCTTGAATTTCACTTAAATTTGAACAATTTGTATGAAATTTAAGTGAAATTCAAGCGAAAGCGATTTCTAAGGCACCCTAGATTTTTAATTTTTATTTAAAAAGTCAAAAATAATCATAAAAATCGTTTTCGCTTGAATTTCACTTAAATTTTAGAGTTACGAAATAACAATTATTCAGGGGTGCCACACAAATCGCTTTCACTTGAATTTCACTTAAATTTGTATAATTTGTATGAAATTTAAGTGAAATTCAAGCGAGAGCGATTTCTGAGGCACTCCTGATTTTTAATTTTTATTTAAAAAGTCAAAAATAATAAAAAAAATTGGTTTCGCTTGAATTTCACTTAAATTTCATACAAATTTAAGTGAAAGTCAAGCAATATCGATTTCAGTGGCACCCCTGAATAATTGTTATTTCGTAACTTAAAAATATAAATTCTAAAATAATTGTCAATTTGCAATTTTTAATTTAAAACTTAATTTCAATTAATTGACCGACCTGCAGTTTTCGCGCCGCCTTTGTCTTCTGTGTGGCATGTGTGGCCGCCTTGATGAGACCCGACAAGGAGTCCACAAAATGCAGCGCCGCCTTCAGCTGCGAGTCCGTCAACACCCACAGCAGATCGTCCAGTATGAGCACCAGGCGTGAGGCCAATAAACTGCAATCCGCCAGACGTTTCCTTATGGTGATCCGACAGCGGGCATGATTCGTGAGTAAACGCAATGGCGTCAACGATTTGTCCTGAGTGGAGCTGGCCTCGATGCGTACCGTTTGCCAGGAGAGCTCTTTAAATATCAATATGATGCCCTTGTGGCCATCCTTGAGGCGTGTGGAACGCAAGTCGGCATTGGCCCATTTCGGTGTCTTGGATTCAACACGTATGCGGGACATTTGCACCGAGGCGGTGAAGGCGGCGCTGACAAAGTTCACATTGACCGTGTTCACCACGATGGTGATGCCATCGACGACCTTGTGAATGAAGCTGTATTTACCCTGAGGCACTTGCGGCAGCGCTGCGGCGGCGGCTGCATTTCCTCCGCCGCCAGCATCGCGCGTTGTGGGATTACAGGTCTCGATGGTAATGCGCACCTCATCGAGTGTCTGCAAGGAGTGAATAACACGATTAGATAATCTATTAAAGTAGCATAAATTTGATACACTTACCAGCGTTATGGGCACACTCTTGAGCTTTGTCCAGCTAATGCGAAAGGAGACATGATTGCACCACGCTGACGTCAAACGCAACCAGCTTGGCAGCTCCAGCAGCTCCGTGAGCACACGCTCATCCAGCTCCAGATTCGAGAGCTCGCCCTCGCCACGAAATGTGCTCAAATTGATTTTATCCGAGGAAAGATTCTTTGTATAGCTATCATAAGAAGTACATGACCATTAGTTAAGATTGCAAGCATATCTAAAGAACTGAGTGCTGGGTATCTCAAAGTCGTACCCTCTCGACTAGAGCATTCTCTCTGATTTATTTCAGCCTCACTGAGCGCTGTCAATGCTCGTTTGTGGCAACAAGTGGCGCCACTGTCAGTGACGACAGACGACCTGTCAGTTGCCATCAATTGACCCATTTCTAGTTAATGTTCTACTGCATGCATAATTGAAATCTAAATATTGATTGAGACAACGACTATGCGAAGTTCTAGACTAAATAATTGGCGTATCTTTTCAAGTTAAGTAAGTGGAAGATATTAGGAAAATAATACGAAAATAAAAACTACAACGAAATTACCTAAAATTTTAATAATTAATGATTAAAACCCAAAAAAATTCAATTGTTTTAACTTATATTTGTCTTTTATACCAGCGGTGGGCACAAAATCTGAATTCGGGATCGCTACAACAAAAACGGGAGTCTTTTGTGCGACTTCACGGCGCCGAATAGGCAGAAATAAAGTTGGGAGCAGCCGCTAGCTCCCGGAGGCCATGCGTGCCCACCGCTGTTTTATACTACTACATTCGAGCTTCCCTAACTTGAATCACCATTATCCAAAGAAAATGTTCGACATATGGAGATAAGTTTATTAATTTTACCGCCACTCATTTAGCTCGAGTTAGAGAGAAATTCGAGTTTTAGAAGTTCGAATTATGGAAGTTCAACTGTACAGCGGTGGCCAAAAGTATTTTGGCACCCTTTAAAGTTAGTTCTAGTCAAATTTTGAACTTACTTCATGTTAAGTTTGGTATCAATGGAAAGGTTTTTTGAATTCCTTTCGAACAATGCAATACTTTCCTTAACCCATTAGGTACCCATTGAAATTTTCGAATATTTAGATTTTTAAAAAAAAATGTTTTGATGCAGAAAGTTTCTTTAAACAATTTAAATAGTAACTGCAAAAATGTTTCAAATATCTATTCGCTTGTATTTTTTATAATTTTTAGAAAATGGCGAAAAAGGCACTTTTTCCTCATTTTCATGCAAAAAGTGACTTTTTCGCCATTTTTTGACGTTAACAAATATTTGAAAATTTCAATATGTACCTAATGGGTTAAGATAAGTATTGCATTATTCGAAAGGAATTCAAAAGACCATTCCATTGATACCAAACTTTACATGATGTAAGTTTAAAATTTGGCTAGAACTAACTTTAAAGGGTGCCAAAATACTTTTGGCCACCGTTGTATATTAAATTTATTAAAGTTTGATTCTTTGGTTCTTGAAATGTATTTATTTAGTTAGTTACAAGTCTGTAAACTGGCTTCCACAGTTTGCAGCTTTATGTAGTGTTAAATTCAATTAATTAAACTACTTTTTATCATCTTGTTTAAGTTGAGTTTATAATTTGGGTTTCTTTTTAAGAACCTAGCAAATATGTCAACTTCAAACGTTTTACAACTCCATTAAAGTCTGGAAACTGTTGACTTGAAAGTAAACTGTAAAATGTAACTAGTCAGAGTCTCATTAATCGTTATATAAATAGTAAATTATGCACCATTAGGTTTATAAGATGACGCCTTAAATGAAAACGGATTTTATGCTGCTGCGTCGCAAAAGTTTTGTTTAATTGAAACTTTTGGGACGTAAAAGAAACTTTTTACTTTAAGGAGCTTCCCTTTTATTTTGCCTTAGATATTTTCACATGGTCGTGTCGGTTGGACGTGGCGGACAGACAACGAATAAAAGGCAACAAGTTTGCTTTGCATTTACACTTTAGTCTTGTTAAAAAGTTAGTTTGTTTGCAGCTTAATTGTGTGGAAGAAACCTTGGCAGGCAGGGCATATAAAAGACTTTAAAAACGTTCCCAAGACAAGGCAAATAATAAATGCGACGACTTTGTGTACATACATATTATGTAGTTATTTATATACAAACATATGTACCAAGTACTATGTTTACAGGAGCGAACTGAGGAGGCAAATCGATATGCAAAACTTTAATAAAAGGTTGTTTATCGAATTAAATCTTTTTCATATGGATATTCAACATTTTCTTGTGTATATTTTTATTTTATTTTATTCAGATTTTGACAGCTTAAGGAAAGGGCCAAATGGCACCAAATTCTCAAATCGGCAATCCGCGCCTGTGCAGTATATGCCGTTATTTATGCAGCTGTCAGGACACACGCATACACATGTACAAAAATAAGCAAAACATATTGTTGGGAGAGATCTTAAAAATTGAATTTAGCATACAAAAAGCTGAAGGCGCCTTTTTAATATCATATTGAAATTGTTTTTATTATGATAAGGAGATGTAAACACACATAAGCGTTTGCACGTGTGTGTTTGTATGTGTGGAGTGAGGGAGATGGGGACATCAATCCACTTGTTACTCTGAGAGAATCGGGTTGGGGTGAACGGGATAAACGATAAACGATAAAGAAAACAAGCAGGTGTTGGGAAGCTGCAAAAAGAATATACACACACATACACACACAGATGCACTGACAACAGCATTGAGCACTGAGAACAACAGCAGCAGCAAAATAAAAACACAACAACAGCGAAGCTTGGAAAAATCAATTAAGTTTCCCAGAGCAACTGGCGCCAGATGCAGGGCGCTTGGCGCAATGTTTTTAATTAGCATAGCTTTTATAATTCAATTTCGCGCTAACTGGTTTATGGTGACACTTACATGGACAAATGTTTGAGCAATTGGTTCTTTATCAACGAGACCATTTTGTGACGTCAGCAGGCGGGCGGGCGGCGGGTTGCAGGCGGGTAAAATGCGATGCCGATGCACAACGACAGACAGCAATAAAGACGCTTTTAACAATAATCTCGCAGCTATTTAATGCACGCCCAGCACATTATCAGCATTACTAGATAGAGGCACAACAGGAGCACTTGAATTTTTTTCTTTGATTTGATTATGCATGGAAAATTGTGATTCTTATTGGAAAAGTGGCTCTTGTGCTAAGAGCTTTAAGCCTTTTCAGGCGTTATACAAGCACTTTTGGCATTGATTTGCTTGCTTGTATTTCGAGTGCATTAGTCATATTTTATAGAATTTCGTTATAATTAGCAGCTCTTATCATATGCGCCCAAATAAATCACACTCCATAATCGTTCACTCACACACGCACAATAGTTGCGGCCGAGCAGCTGGCCATATTTCTTTTTGCAACTGTTTCGATTTGACGACACTTATTTCTTATTAGATCTGGTATAGCACACAATCAACACTTGCGCACGATAAATAAATAATAATAAAAACAATCCCTTCGCGAGCAAACAGCGTTAACTTCGTTAACATATAACAAAAGCTAACATTTTCCCGAAATGTTATTAGCAGTCAGTACCAATTTTTTTTTACAATTTGTTGCAATTGTTTGACTTTTTAATTTTTTAAAAACTTATTGTATAGTATAATTTATGATGCAAATAGGTTTATAAGTTAAGTTGTTTTAGGCGACAGCTAGTTTGAAAGATAAAGAGCGAATAAAGCCAGAAATCTAAGTAACAGCTGCTAACTTAAAGCGCCGTCCTAATATGTTGATAACACAACCAATAGAGCATAACAGAAGTGTAACATGCACAGCTGTTATCTTTACATTGTTATTTTATCGTGCTAAAATAAATTGCATTTCCATCGATTTGCGCTTTAATCAATTGTGACTTAATTAACTTGATTTTAATTAAATATATATTATAAGAACTTGTTTTCACTTATTGCCGTAGAGACACTGTTCTTATAGATAAGTTTCTGAGGCATAAAAGATTTGAATTCAACTGTTACTTTTATATATTCCCTGTAGTCACATCTCTGCTTCTCTATGTAATATTTTATCGAAGTTATCGATTATTCACTTCTCCATCCAATATAAAATAGTGCGTACTATTTTTCAGTGCTGAAAAAAGAACATTCTTGTGAAACTATACAGCACTGCAAGCTTGCATACATACGTCTTATAAAAACTTAAGCTCCTGTTTTTAAGTGTATCTATCTGATTCGAGCGAAAACGCTGCAAGAAATCTATTCAAATCGCGACAGCCTGTAGCGCGATGTCGAGTGGCGATGCGGCTTCGGTGGACGAGCTAGTCGAGCGCGTGGTGGAAGTTACCGCCTGCACGGCAGAGGAGGCCAAACATTACCTGGGCGCCTGTGCTAACGATGTGGCGGCAGCCGTTGCATTATTTTTCGAACAGGGTGGCAACGGTGCTGCTGTTGGCGCCTCCACATCCAGTGCGGCTGGCGCGGCAGTGCCCCAGGATGAGGAGGAGGTGCGTCCACCTATCGCGCCAGTGCGAGAACAACTCCTGTTGCCGGAGGATGACAATTTCTTTGCGTCTGGCAGCAGTGCTAACAGTCGTTTAGCGCGTGTGACGCAGCGTGTGAAGGTCTGCCCCCTGAGGGACTTTGCACGCGAGGGCGCGCTAATGGAGGAACAACTTCAAGCCACGGGCGTATACTCCGATTCAAGCACACATCGCCGAAGGCGTGAACGTTCCGCCCAAATGGTTGTGGCTGGCCAGGCCATGTCACTGCAAAGTCGCTCCAGCGCCAGCTCTTCATCCCGCCTTGGTGATCTCTTTCGCCCGCCCACCGATATCCTGTACTCGGGCTCACTGGCTGCGGCTCGTGAATTTGCAAGCAAGCGCGAGCGTTGGCTTCTTGTCAATGTCCAAAGTGATAACTTTCAGTCTCAGACGATGAATCGTGATGTGTGGAGCATCAAGGAACTGAAGCAGCTGGTGCGACGACAATTTGTACTCTGGCAGGTTGATAACGACAGCTCCGATGGTCGGCGGTTTGTCGCCTTTTATCACTGCGCCAAGCTGCCCTATTTGTGTGTCATTGATCCGCGCACTGGAGAGGAAGTCTGGCGCAGCCCAGAACCCAATCAGCAGAATGTACTGCCCGATTTGAGGCAGTTTCTACGCGACCATCGCGACTTTTCGTTGGAGGAAGCGAGCACCTCAAAACGCGCGGCCATTCAAATTGATGATGACGATGATCTGGAGGATACAGCCTCGTGCTCCTCTTCAACCGCAGGCACACCCAAGAAGCGTGCAAAGCTGCTGGAGCTCACCGAGGAGGAGCAACTGGAGTTGGCCATCAAAAATTCCATGAATGAAAACGGTGGCGGCGCGGGAGGCACAACAAAAACAAGCAGCAGCTCCAATGTCACTGCAAATGCAAATGCCAGCGATTGTGAAAGCCTCGAGGAGTTCGACGAAGATGAGCTCAAAGGTATCGCGATTTCTTATGAAACTCAATTGGGCACGCAGCTAGAGGAGTTGACAGCGCTAAAGCTGCGCCTGCTTAACGCCGCTGGCTCCGATGAGGTCGTCCAATTACGCTGGCCATCAGATACAAAGCTGAAGATATTGCGTCTTTATATAAAGCAAACGCACAAGCATATACCGCTGGAGGGTTACAAGTTGATCTGTGCCTTTCCCCGAAAGTCCCTCGAGATGGAGCACAACGACGCCACGCTAAAAGAACTGGGATTGCATCCCTCCGCTAATGTCCATCTAACGCTGGACGAATAATTGTTCAAATCAGCGTTTGATTCGCATATACTATTTATTTCAAATTGTCTGTCATTGTCTCCCCTTTTACTACACATGAATTATACATATATACTAAATTATTGATAAGTGAACATTAATTGAATAAAAATCATGAACATGCGCTCAAGTTCTAAATAAATGTACTTATGTTTATTAATAAGTGCTTTCAAATATTCGCGCTTCGTTAATGTGTACGGCAGCACTAGAACACAATTTTATTAGATGGCAACGCCAAAACACATGTTTTCGGCAAAAATGCTTGTGGCAAGGCCATTGATACCCTTCTTAGGGCATTTAATTTCAGCAAACCAGTTGCAAATAATTATAAATAATATTCAACATATATATTTGATTTAGCGAAAAGTACAAAGAAGGTAGGTAGTTTTGAACACAAAGCACTTGATTTAAGTAAAAGTTGTAATTAAACTAATGCGTGCGCCAAAGTACTTGTTTGAGGTAGTGTATCATCAGGGCAACTTGACCGAACAGCTGAACAAAATAAATTCTTCAAATGCTGCTTAATTCCACAAGCAGCAAAGTAGCCACGTAAAAGCCAGCGCCAACATATGTACGCAAGCAAAGAAATAGTTCTTGTGTAAATAATTACAAACTGAATTCGAATTTGATAATAGAAATGAACGGGCGGCAGGCGAAACAAATGTTTGCCGTGAGGGGCGCACAATATCATTAGTTGTAGAAAGAAAATAACAATCCATCAACAACAGTAACAGTGAACACACGCACATAATGGACGAGAAACTAAAGTATTCGCTGCTGCGCGGCGAACTGGTGGATACACAAAGTATATGGACGAGGTAAGTGTGTTTATTTATTTACATATTTGCAATAACAAACATTGTAAATTGCAGGCACGAGAAACGCGTTTGGTTCATCACGCTGCTGACAGGAACGTGCATGCTCTATTCGACGCGCACAACGATGCCGCTGTTAATGCCCGCCGTTGCCGCTGCACAAAAGTGGAGCAAAACCGATTCGGGCACCGTGCTCAGCTCCTTCTTCTGGGGCTATACATTGACCCAAGTGCTGGGCGGCTATTTCAGCGACAGATTTGGCGGACAGCGTGTTATACTGCTGGCTGCACTGGGCTGGTCCCTGATAACATTTCTGATGCCCACAATTATTTGGTCAGCGGCATCGTTTAAGAGCTATGCGATACCCTTGATTGTCACCATTCGAATTCTGAATGGCGCACTGCAAGGTGTTCATTTCCCCAGCATGATCAGCCTGACGAGTCAGGTGAGAAGACCTCCCATTTATTCCACTCGGCATTTGATCACGACTTTAAAATATGCTAGATTTATGGCTATAAGCTATTCCATTTTCAATTATGCTAAATCTAGCCTGAAATAAGCTAATCTGGCAACACTGCCCACTATCTCTCCACCTCCCTCACTTTTTGTTTCTCTCACACTGATCGCATCCCTTTCTTTGTAGAACCTCTGTCAAAATGAGCGCAGCAGCTTCTTTGGCCTGCTCACATCCGGCTCTGCAATGGGCACGCTGCTCACTGGCATCCTGGGCTCCTTTGTGCTGGATTACTTTGGCTGGTCGTATGTCTTCCGGGTCATTGGACTCATGGGCCTTGCCTGGGCATTGGTTTTGCGTTACTATGCCATGGCTGGGGAACGCAATCGCATTATAAATATCTCAGCGCCTGCTCGATTATGTGCTAACAAGACGCCCGCGGAGACAGCTGTGCCCTGGCTGCGTTACTTTAGCCGACTGTCGTTTTGGGCCTGCGTTCTGACGCATGCCTGCGAGATGAACTGCTTCTTTGTGCTGCTCTCCTGGCTGCCCACCTACTTTCACGACGGATTCCCGCATGCCAAGGGCTGGGTGGTCAACATGATACCCTGGCTGGCATTGCCGCCGTGCACATTCTTCGCCAAGTACTTGACGACGCACCTGATAGCCAGGGATTGGTCAACGACGACGGTGCGCAAACTCATACAAAGCTGTTGCTTTGCGTCCCAGAACGTGGCGTTGTTTGTGATGAGTCGCACTACGGATTTCCACACGGCCCTCATCTGTATGACCATCATTATTGGCGGCACAGGCTTCCATAACAATGCGGTTACAGTGAATCCTCAGGATTTGGCGCCTTTGCATTCGGGCAGCGTTTTTGGCCTGATGAACACTGTGGGCGCCATACCCGGATTTCTGGGCGTCTACCTCGCCGGTCACATTCTGGAGCTGACCCAGAGTTGGCCCATGGTCTTCAGCGCTGCAGCTGGCATTAATCTGGTCGGCTGGATTATATTCCTTGTCTTTGGCTCCGCCGAAGCTATTGTTTAATAATTTTCCGAAACATTACATTCTATTGACGATTTCCTGTATTGGGGAACGATTATTTATTGAAATGTGTAAATAGTTTAAGAGGTCATAGTTTTAAATAGAACAAAGGAAACTGCTCCTAGCTTGATAAGTTTGAGAACCCATAAATTATATTTAACGACGCATGCCACAAAACTAAAGATAACGCTTTAAAAATATGCATAAATAGTTTTAAGTTCGTTGTCAGTCAGCGTATGCCGGAAATAATAGTTTTAAATGACGTCACAGTTAATGATAGCATTGAAACATATGGGATTAACTGCAAATTAAAGGATTTATTTTAAAACTGATTTGCCTTATTTAATAATTTTTTGTTATTTCTGTAATAACTCTTCAAAGTGTAGAATATTTTTAAAAACCTAGCCTATTTTAGCTTTCAAATTCTGGCAGCACTAATTTCAATGAGAAGTATTTTTAAACAGATACTGCATTTTATTGCAGCTGTTGGTATTTTTAGAGAACAGCGTACCAGTTTGCTAGAAACAAAGCAACAGTTGGTTGCCGTCGATCTGGCAACGCTGGTTTGCCGATTGCAAGCAAATGCCGGTTGTCGAATTTTGTTATATTTTAAAATTAAATTTGAAGAGATTTGTGCAAAATGTCGGGCAAGCGCAAGGATATGTGGAAGTTGTTGTACAATTTGGTGAATCGCAATAAGGCAAACCTATCGGCTGTGTACCATGTGGTCGATGACATACTTTGCCAGGATCCCAGTCTCATCAGCAGCTGCTCCTCATTGGAGGAGTTGCAGCATAAATTCCAGGACATCTTTTTGCTTTGGCTATTGAATAAACTTAGCGTGTGCCTTAGTGAGTGTGCGGATGAAGGGTGAGTTGGTCAGTGATTTATATATGATTTATACAGTACTAATCGTTATTTTTTAGACAGTGTCTCAAAAACGTGGAGCTGCAGCAAAAGCTGCTCACATCCTGTTGGTGCAATCATCCCAAGCTATTTGAGCGCCTCGTGGAGTCCTATGTGGATGCACTGCAGCAGCTCAACGATCACATGAGCGCCTTCGATTACACGAGTCCCGGCAAGAACTCGAAGGAAGCGCGCATCTTGCATTTGGGCGTATTCCGAGGAGATGTCCGTGTACTGCAGGAGTTCGATGAGCACTGCAGCTTTGCGGTCATCCAGCTGCAGCTGGAGCACACGGATGTGTTTGCCAAGTATCTGCTGCTGGTGCTGCAACATGCCCATCACATTGGACGCGCCACGCACAACGCTTTGTTTGCCGGTAGTTTGCAACAGGCGCTGCTGACGCTCAAGGAGTGCAACATGGATACGAAGCTGGCCAGTCTGGGCTACTGCCATGCCGTGCTGCAGGCCCAGTCCCTGGACAGTTGGTCAACCAACCCAGATGTGCCACATTATGCTGCACTCACGCTGCGCGCCACGGTCATGTTGTGGTCCTTGTCCAGTCGCTTTTTGCGGGCCAAGTGCATGACGCAGCTGCAGCTGGAGCAGCTGGCGCGGCATACGGGGAACTTGTTGCTGGTGTTGGAGGAACAGCAACAGCAACTGCCTGATCCGGAGTGTCTGGAGCTGTGCTGTCAATTGTTGCAGGAGCTGCTGCGTCTGCCGGACAACGATTGGCGCAACCATTTGCTGCAGACGCTGTGCAACTATCTGGCGTCCCTGTTGAGCACTTGCGAGTTGCCGTCGCACACAACACAGCTGCTGCTGTGCCAGTGGCAGCGAAAGCCGCGACAATTGCTGCCGCTGCTCGCCCAAGTGGCTGTCAAGCAGCAGAAACTAAGAGACGGCATCCTAGCCAGCTTTAGTACTAAACTCATACAATTGTTAAGTCAGCCCAAGCCTGGAGAGCTGCAGTTGTTGCTGCTGCTGCTGCGTGCGCTCAAACAAATGGAGCAACAGTTGCTGCTGGCTAAACAACAGCAGCTGATCTCGGCCAGCGATGAGGCGCTCAATGCACAGCAATTAGCGCAGCTGCCACAGCACTACGAGCTGCCACTGCGCATGGAGGCTAACAGCAACTGGAATCAGTTGAGTCTGCAGCTTCTGGAGCAGCCTCAATGCATGGAAGTCATGGAAATCTGCGCGCTGTTGCTGCAGTTGAGCTGCATCCGCCTGCAACTGCGGCCGCACACACAGCAGCAGCTGCTGGGCAGGATCGTGCTGCAACAGACGCAACGTGATCCTGTTTTAGCATTAACTGCCTTGGCCACGCTGCGACTGGAGACGCCTTCCAGCGCACACACCCAGCTCCAGAGTTACTTTAGTCAACAACATTTAAAGCTGCTCAATTCGGAGAATACCGAGTTGACGCAGCTCTTCTGCGATTACTTGCCACAGTTGTATGTGGCAGGCTACATCAAATCCGCCCAGTTGCAGCAATCTTTGAACAGACTGGAGCCACGAGCAGATGCAGACACTTTGGCTGCCGTTTTGCGGCTGTTGCTCTGCACACAGCAGTCGGGAGCGGCGCATGTCTTCAGGATTAAGGAACGCATCGTCTTGCATTGTCCCAAGTGCGCACCATTGCCCGCCACGCTGCCTGGTTTGTATCTGGGCTGTTGCAAGGCCAGCCAGCCCAGCCTAAGCCTCTCCAGCCACCCAGAGCTCTTCGAGGCCATGCTTTTTAAACAGGAGTGTGGCTTCCTCACACATCACTTGGATTTGCTGCAACCGGAGTCCTCGCACTGCCTGCGTCTGCTCAAAGATGCAACCAATCTGCAGGCACTCAACGTGCGCAGCTTTGAGCGACTTGTGCCCGTGCTCGCAGCCCAATCCTCCGACTTTATGCATCAATTAGCTGCCCATGTGCTGAACTGTATTGTGCGGATGCTCGCCAAGCCCTTGGAGGCGCAGAGCGAGGCTGAGCAGCGTCAACTGTTGCGTTTGATTGTGTGCTGTGCGCATGACAAGATCGACGAGCTGTGGCTCTTCCACTGGTTCAAGATGAGCTTCTACTTCTTGGTGCACACACGTTCCCTGGTTGCCCAGGAGGCGGTGCTCGCCGCCTGCCAAATGTGCGCACGCCATGGACTGCAGACGCTCACGCTCTGGAACTGGTACAAACGAGATGCACTGACTCTGGTTGTCCAACTGGCACTCAATGGCTACTTAAATGAAGGAGTGCGCTTCACACGTTCCCTCAGAGCAGTAGGTGGCCGTTTAACTTGGAAAGACTCTTGCTTTATCCATGATCTCCTTCTCCTTGCAGCTCTCCAAGATGTTGGGGTTCTCGTGCGTGCAGGAGTTCACCTGCAAGTACCACCGCCTGCTGACCACTCTGGTGCTGCCCTATTGCATTCGGGAGCCGCGTTGCAAGGGCGTCTTTGTTTTGATCTCCAAGCAGCTCCATAAACCGATTGCCTCGCTCTTTTCCATCTCCTTTCTGCGTCTCTACACCCACGTCTATCTCACCGAGCAGCCGGAGCTGGCCAATCGGTGCATTGAGCTCGTCGTCAGCTGCACGAAGTCCACATTGCAGCAGCTCATGAACGCCGATGTTAAGGTGAGTTTACAGAGTGCATGTTAATGTTAGAAGACTTGATACTGTTAATGATAGCACACATACTGTTATTATGGGTAACATTACCAGTGATGCCAAATATTTTCCGAAAAAAAAGACAAAACGGCGAAAGAAAACAGGGAAAAAAGCTGAAAAACTAAAAAAAAGATAGAAAAACAGGCCAAACTTTTTTTTCCTATTTTTTTTGAATTTTTCCTATTTTTTCGTTTTTTTTTTAAGTTTAAAGGTATCTTCAATGATTTTTTTCGTCATTTTCTTGGTCATTGAACTTCGGAACATTGAACTTTGCCGGGCAACTTATTCGTAGGGCAAAAAGTTTTGTGTCGACGCAGAAGATAAAATATACATATGCAAATAATTGAAACATTTTATAATACATTCGAACTTTCCTAACCCGAACTTCCCTAACTCGAATTTTCTCTAACTCTACTGAGCAAATTTCATACAATTCTGCATCCGTAACTCAAAGTTCCAAAAGTCAAAATTCTCCATCACTCGCCCGGCCCGTACTTCTGTAATGAATGAAATTGTAGATTCTGTTATAAGACTTTAAAAAAATAATTCCCTAAGTCGAACTTTTTCTTTGGATAATGGTGATTCGAGTTAAGGAAAATCGACTGTATATACACTTACCTAATGGTCAAAATAGTATTAAACGTGTTTATTTCTAGACATTTTCACAATTTAGTTTTTACCAAACTAACTTGGCTTAAAACCCTTTCTACTTCTGCACTTAACCATGGCAACGATAGACGAGTCAGAGCAAAAGTGACCACTTCTGAATAAGGGTGATTGCCTGCAATTTCTCGATATTTGTTTGCTGTGGATCAAAGCTTTGAGGTATTTTCAACATTCTTCCATTTTAAGAGGTGAATTTTGGCTTACCGGGAAAGTGTTTTCGCCTTTATATCGTTTCCATTTCAAAAAGTTCTAAAATTGGCAGTTTAGAATTCTTTTTGGATGCAATTGAATTGAATGTAAAAAAAAGCTAGATTTTCGGATAGATGTTCAGCAGAAAAAAAATTGTTTTGCCCAAAAAATAGCTTTAATTCTGACTAATTTATTAGGATAGAGACGATCCGCAAAATCGTCATTCCAAGGATGAAAATTATGTTTAAAGGACATTTCGTCCTTTGGTTTTGTGGAATTTTAAAAGTCCTGGCTCTAACAAGAGTATTGACACCAAGTTTGTCAGAATTGGACCATAAACAATAAAAATATAAATTCTCAAAAAAAAATTAATTTTTCAACTCAAAAAGCGCGGACCAGGAATTCATTTTAGAACAATGGTTTCTTGGTGAAAACATCTTAGAATTGACCATAGATTATGAAAATGGGTTTTTTGTGAAAAGAATCGATGCACTCTAGTACACATACTGTTATTATGTGTGGTCCGGTAGCTCAGTGGTTAGAGTCGCCGACCTATCAGATAAGTAGAACTTCCAGTTTGAAAAAAAAACTGGGTTCGATTCCCCCCGTCAATATAGTCAAGCATGTGTTTTTAAATTCTTTTGGAATGAAACGCAATTATGAAATTACTTCCCGTCATATAAAAAAAAAAAAAAAAAAATGTTATTATGGGTAACATTGCTGATTTTGTTAGACACATCACTGTTAATTTTAGTAACAGTACTGTAAATGTTAGTAACATCTCTGTCAAATGTAGTTAACATTCTGTTTACATTTCTTGTAGCAAACTGTTGCGGAGCTGCTCATCTATTTCAATCGCAATCCCACCTTTGTCATGCGCTCCTTTCAACATCTGCTCCAGCTCAGCATTGGAGCCGAGGAACTCTCCAGTCAGGCAGCCAACGCACAGTTCTCCACATTCATAGCTGAACGCATCCTCGGTGTCATCACGTACTTTGAGAGCTGTCTGTCGGAGCCATCGTTTGAGAAGCCTCTCAAGGAGGAAACTCTGTATAGTTTGGGGCAAATTCTACGCTTTGTGGGACCACAACATGTTACACAATTCCGCTTCAAGATCATCGCCATGCTGAGCTTTGTGCACACGCTGAAGGAGCCGAACTTGCAGCGCATTTGCCTGAAGATCTGGCACATCTTTCTGCATGTGGTCAACATTCAGGAGTTGGGTCCTTCGCTGGGTCGCATTGTGGCCACGCTCCAGCCGCTGCTCGCCTACAGCGTGGAGCAGGTGAACGAGCTCTACGAATTCGTCATTCTGCGCAACGCTTCCATGCTGGGCAACTACATTCAAGGTAGGTTTTTTTACCCTGGGGGTATATTAAGTTTGTTCAAAAGTATGTAATAGGCAGAAGGAAGCATCTCCCACCTCATAAAGTATATATATTCTTGATCAGCATCAACAGCCGAGTCTATATAGCCATTTCCGTCGGTCCGTATAAGCGAAAGGATCTCAGAGATGGTAAGAGCTAGGACCACCAAATTTGGAAGGAAGACTCCTTATTATGTCAGGCAATATCAGTTTCTGTTAAAATTTTGACACGCCTACTGTGAGAGGCTTAATTTTGGGTTTTAAGTTCAAATTTAAAATTTTTGTATACCAACGTGTGTAAAAACATGTTCAGAAACTAATCACCAACTTTCATCACGATTGGGCCATAAATAGTAAAGATGTTAACAATTTTGTCAAAGGTCTTTTCATGGCTATTCTATAAATAGAATTAATGGTGCATTAAATCATTTTACATTTACTCTGCCAGAATGTTCATCGAGAATGTATATCGAATTTGCCAGCATCTATTCAAGTGGCGGAGTGGTGGAAGTTATAAGTACTCGGCAAACGGAGGCTCAAATCCCGGTCCTGGCGCTGCAAATGATTTTTAATTATTTAATACTTTTGGTTTTGTTTGAATTGTCAGTCTAATGCTAGAGATACGCGCCCGTGCGTGAGGGGTCGTGGGTTCGATTCCTGGTTTGGTCAACGAATTTTTTAAAATTATTTTAACTTTTAATACATTTTTAAAAGTTAAATATACCGTGCAAATTGATCCAAATCCCCAATTTATATTATATATGTATGTAGCTGCCACAAAAACGATAGGTCGATATTTAAGGATTAGTATGGGCATCAAATCTTTGGCGTGCCGGGGACTAAACCCAGGGTATATTACTGTCGAGTGCACTCGACCGATCCGCTTGTTAAACCAAGCTTAAACTGATTTGATATAAATTTTTACAGATCTCTACTTTCTGGAGCGTCTGGAGAATGTCTCCCCGCCCATCCGCGAGTGCATCAAGCGTCACACGTCCCAGCTGTGCCTGGCTGGACCTGCAGCTGGCCAGGAGCAGGAGGAGGAGCAGGCGGAGGAGGCATCTCTGCTGGACCAGCTGCGCTTTCTGCACAAACAGATCACCAATGAATGCCTCCAAGTGCGCGTCTATGGACTGGAGCATCTCGCCGAGCTCTTTGGCCGTCGCCGCCTGCAAATGAATCAAATGCTGTTGCACGAGCTGCCCATGGAGCCGCTGATGGAGCAGATTGTGAATGTGCTGATGTCCGGATGTCAGCACGATGATCGTTCCCTGCAATTGGCGTCGGCTAAGTGTCTGGGCCAGCTGGGCGCCATCGATGCCAGTTATTTGCCCTCCAATTACAACTTTGCGAGCTCTAAACAGATGCCGCTCAGTGTCCTGACGGATGACTTCACGGTGCTGGCCCTGACTGCGCTCTGTGGTGGCTATCAGTTCCAGCAGAAGACGAAGCACGTCGACAGCTTCTCCCTGGCCATACAGGAGACGCTGGCGGTGTGCGGCATTGCACCCAAGGAGCAGAAGAAGCTGCAATTGTGGCAATCGCTGCCGTTGCGCATGCGCGAGATTATGGAACCGTTTCTAAGCTCCTGCTACATTTGCTCCCAGCGCTCGAGCACGCTGAAGCAGCAGCCGATCTTTGGCAGCCATTACACGCAGAACTCGTACGAGATGTGGGCGTATCTGTGGGCAGCCCGGCTCGTGGATTACGTGCAGTCCGCGGAGACGAAGCATCTGCTGAGCTCCTATAAGCCCTGCATACGGCGGGACTCCAACATGCTGAGCACCTTTTATCCCTATATATTGCTGCATGCGCTGCTCGAGTGCAGCTCGGAGCAAAGGGATCACATTGAGCAGGAGTTTCAGGCGGTGCTTCAGGCCAACGATGAATTGTCGCAGCGCCCGGCCAAGACGGCGCTTACACCAGGTGAACCGCTGGTTACCGAAGTCGGCTACAAGCTGTTCGAGTCCAGGAAGTATGGTGCCGCTACCAAGTCGGCGAATGATGTGCCGGAGACGGCGACCACGGCGGAGGATCAGTCGCGACTGGCAGGCAAACTGTGTGCGGAACTCTTGGACTTTCTGCAGCGCTGGCTGCGCGAATGGCAGCGTCTGCACGGGATGAGCACGAGCGGCAAGCCGCCGCAGGATGTGGACGCCAGCTATGCGGCGATCCATGGCTTCCTGCAGCGCATGGACAAGTTGCGGGTGGCCAGAGCCAGCTACAATTGTGGCGAATATGAGCGCGCCCTGCGCTACCTGGAGGCGTACATAGAGCAGGGCGACAAGGCATCCCGCTTGCTGGAACAGTTCACATTTCTCGTGGAGATCTACGGGCGACTGATGGACGCGGATTCGGTGGAGGGGGCGGTGCAGACGCGCAGCTATGACATGAGCGTGACGCAGGAGATTCTGGTCAATAGGCTGGTGGAGCGCCAGCAGGACATGATCACGTGCTACGAGCAGCTGCTGACCAGCACGGAGCAACTGCAGCCGGAGCACATACGCGCCATGATCGATGCGTATTTGAGAATGGACACGCCCAAGACGGCGCTGCTGATTGCGGACGGATTGTCGCAGAGGCTGTCGGATCAGTGCTCGGTTGAGGATTTCAGCGAGTGCAAGGCGGAGCTGCTGTGGCGCCTGGGCAGCTACGATGAGCTGGAGCAGCTGCAGCGGGCGCAGCAGCGGGAGCATCGCTGCAAGCCCAACTGGCATGCCCAGTGCGCCCAGGCGTGTCTGGCGCTGAGACAGCCGGACACCACCAAGCTGGAATTTGATTCATTGCTGGACAGCATGCGGGGATCGGTGCTGGAGCAGCTGCGCAGCTGCTCGGCGATGCAACAGCACTCGTATGCCCATGCCTACGATGAGGTGCTGAAGCTGCACATGCTGCACGAGCTGCAGTGCAGCCAACAGCTGATGGAGCAGCTACAGTTGGGTCAACACCCAGACGAGGATCAGCTCATGCGCGATTACTTCGCGGATTGGCAATCGCGTCTGCAGGTGGTCCAACCACAACTGCGCGTCCTCGAGCCCATCTACAGCTTCCGGCGCAATCTGCTCGCCGAGCTGAAGCGTCGCCTGGGCCAACGTCCTGCCCTCCAGTCGCTGGTGCAGACGCAGCTGGCGCAGCTCTGGCTGCACAGCGCCCAGATCAATCGCAATGCGGGCCAACTGCAGCGGGCACACTTGTACCTGATGAAGGCGGCAGAGTACAAGCCCAGTGGCCTCTTTGTGGAGCGCGCCAAGCTGCTCTGGCAGAAGGGCGACCAGGTGCTGGCCATGAACTACCTGGAGGAGCAGCTCAGCGCCATGAAAGTGCAGTGCGATGGCAACACCAAGCAACTCCCGACGGAGCAGCGTCAACTGTACTTCGAGGGCAAGTATCTGCAGGCCACCTACAACGCGGACTCGATGAATCTGTGTGCGGAGGCCATACTGAAGTACTTCCAGGTAGGAATGGAAAAAAAATAATTAATAGATTATTGTAATCATATGATTAATCGCAATTAATCGTGATTAAATGAAAATAATCGAAAATACCAAAAATCGCGAAATTTGGCTCATATTAACATAATCATTTGATTAATCGATTATTTTCATTTAATCACGATTAATTTCGATTAATCATATGATAAAAATAATCGATTAATCAAATGATTATTTTAATATCAGCCAAATATGGAGATTTTTGATATTTTGACAACTGAAGCCAAGGCAAAAGGGTCCTGAAAACATACCTGTTAAATTACGATTAGAATTACTAATCAATTAGATTATTTTTGAAAAATTTGTGATTATATAATGATAACGATAACAAAAAATCAGAAATAATCCAAAATTATTACAATTATAAATAAATAATCAGAAAAAATCAAAAATAATCTCTTTGAGTACTCGGATTATTTTTGATTTGTTTCGGATTATTTCTGATTTTTACTGATTATTTTGGCAACTTTGATTGTGAACATTTAAAATAATTTGATTTTTACTTAATAGTCATAAATTATCAGAAATAATCAAAAATAGTCCGAAATAATCAGAAAAAATCAAAAATAATCCGAATACTCAAAAAGATTATTTTTTTATTTTTTCTGCCTTTTTTTGAATTATTGTAATAATTTTAGATTATTTTTGATTTTTTGTAATCGTAGTCATTAAACAATTGGGCAAAATCGAAAGTAATCGTAATGTAATCATTAGTTCGACATTTAAACAAAAATAATCTAATTAATAATGATTATGATTACTAATCATTATTTAGTAAATGCCTGAAAATGTATTTTTGGAATAATAATTCCATTTTTCATAATCCATCCATAATTTTCTTTTTCTTTTTGGCTTGCGCGCAAATATGAAATTAGTGATTCGATTATTTTGGCAATTAATCGATTATTTGTTCAATTAATCGCAATCCATTATTCGACTCGATTAAATCGAAAATTGGCACAAATTAATCGATTATTGCATATAATATGATTAATCGTGTTATCCCTACTTCCAGGAGGCCATCAGCGTGCAGCGTCAGTCGGAGCGCTGTTATGTGCAGCTGGCCCAGTTTCTGGAGAAGATGCGCGAGGCACGCGCTGTCGCCGTCACGCCCAGCACCAGCACCAGCGTCACCACCACGCAGTCGCGGGAGGAGGAGGAACTGCTGCTGCAGATTATGGTCAACTATGCCAAATCGCTGCGCTATGGCAACGATCATGTCTATCAGTCCATGCCGCGTCTCATCTCCCTCTGGCTGGACACGGCGGCGACCACGACAGCCTCCGAGCTGGTGCGCAAGCTGAATGATTTGATGAGCAATTGCTGCACGGCTCTGCCCACGGCCATGTTCTATACGGCGTACTCGCAAATGCTCTCGCGGCTCTGTCATCCCTCGCTGGAGGTATTCGCCGTGCTGCGCACAGTGATCATCAAGCTGATCAGCGATTATCCACAGCAATCGCTGTGGATGTTGTTGCCCCACTTCAAGTCGGCGGCCGTGAATCGCATCAAGCGCTGTAAACTGATCCTAACCGATGCCAGATTACAGAATTCCACGTTTGAGCGGCTTTTAAATGACTTCAACAGTTTGACGGAGCGTCTGATTGGCGTCACCAACAAGGAGGTGACTCTGGATCGCAGCTACAAGCTGAGCGATCTGGATAAACGGCTGTCGCTGCTCTGCAACCAGGCGAACTTCTCGAACATCTTGCTGCCCTTCGAGAAGTACATGCAGCCGGCTTTTAGCCTCAGTTCTGGCGAGGATCAGGGCAAGTCCACGCCCAGCAATTGGTTTCCATATCAACAGATTTACATTAGTGGCTTCCAGGTAGAGATAGCAAAAGAAATTTATTTATCGATTATTGTAATGATTATTAGTCGGAATTAATCGAAATTTAATTAAAATAATCGATCAATCAAATGATTATTTTAGAAATAAACTAAAATCATTACAGTTATTCAAAATAAATCAGAACTAATCAAAAATAATCTTTTTAAGTAATTGGATTATTTTTTATTTTCTTTGATTGATTCTGAATATTTTTGATTATTTATGACTATTTATTATTTATTTATGACTATTTAGTAAAAATCAAATTATTTAAAATTTTCACAATCAACGTAAACAAAAAAAAAACTAAAATAACACTAGTTTACAAAATTAAAACTTTTTTTTGCAAAGTGAATCAAAGTACAGTCGAACTTCCCTAACTCGAACTTCCCTAACTCGAATTTTCTCTAACTCGAACAAAATCGAGTGGCAATAGCGTTTACTGAGCAAATTTCATACAATTCTGTTCCCTACCTCGAACTTCCCTAACTCGAAGTTCTCCTTAACTCGAACAAAAACAATGGCCCGTACTTCTGTAAGTCGAATTTTTCGGGAAAATTCCCAATAAAGTTAGAAATTTTTTTTCGTTTCTATTTTATGCTTTCGTTACCGGATCGTTTTGATACGTAATATTTATGTACATTAAAATATGGTGATGGTATATGATAGATATTGCATCAAAAATTACTTAAGCTTGTGAAATTGCTTTAGGAAAGATGTCAGCGCATCAGCTCAAAAATATTTACCATGGCACCAGAGCGTGTACTAAAATGTTTATCTCTTTAAGAAATCTTTAAAATTATTAGTTAACGAATTCGAAAGTGGACCAAAAAAATTAAAGTGGCTGAATAATATGGTATCTCATCGATAACAGTTTCCATTATATTAAAAAATGGAAAATTAATTATGTCTTTTGAATCGGGAACTTCTTCTGGATACAGCAAAAGAACGATAAAAACATTTTTTGAGATTATTAATAGGTCTTGAAAAACCTGGAATCCTGTTTTGTTGAAAATAACAAGAAAAATTTGCATTTTGAAATGTATTTATGATTGAATGAAATTGTAGTTTCATTTAAAAAACTAAAATAAAAAAATTCCCTAACTCGAAGTCTCCCTAACTCGAACTTTTTTCTGGGATAATGGTGATTCGAGTTAGGGAAGTTCGACTGTATATTTTTCTTATGGACTTTGGCCCCCTAAACACGAAAATGGTATTTAAAATTTTTTTTATGGAAGCGTTCTCGAAATATTCAAATTTTTTCGAATTTACGAGGTAACTCCAACACTTTTGAGTATACTTTCAATTCTACTTATCCGATTTGGCCAAGCTAGCAATTTAACTAAAGGTAAGTTAATTCTCTTCAACTTTCTCCCATACAGTATTGAGATCGGTTCAGCAGATCAGGTGCTAGCGATATTAAAAAGTTCGAAAATGGGCGTTTTTTGTGATTTTATGAGTTCGAAAGCTAACATATCGTCGATGGATTTGCATGAACAATACCTTATTTTCTTTGGAACAGTATCAGCTTGACGTTAAATCTTTAAATAAAATTTTATCTTTGTGATATCTATTTTATCCAGGACGATATGTTAGCTTTCGAACTCATAAAATCACAAAAAACGCCAATTTTCGAACTTTTTAATATCGCTAGCACCTGATCTGCTGAACCGATCTCAATACTGCTATAGAGAAAGTTGAAGAGAATTAACTTACCTTTAGTTAAATTGCTAGCTTGGCCAAATCGGATAAGTAGAATTGAAAGTATACTCAAAAGTGTTGGAGTAACCTCGTAGAATTCAAAAAATTTGAATATTTCGAGAACGCTTCCATAAAAAAAATTGTAAATACCATTTTCGTGTTTAGGGGGCCAAAGTCCATAAGAAAAATATACTTTGATTCACTTTGCACTTTGGCTGTAAACTAGTGTAATCACAAAAAAAATTCGATTCGATTAAATCGAAAATTGGACCAAATTAATCGATTATTGCGTATCTTATGATAATCGTAATCGTAAAATAATCAGAAAAATAATTCGATTCGATTAAATCGAAAATTGGCACAAATTAATCGATTATTGCATATCATATGACTAATCGTGCCATCTTTAATTCCAGGAGAAGGTCTTGGTTCTGCGCTCCGCCGCGAGGCCCAAGAAGTTGACCATTCGCTGCAGCGACGGGCAGGATTACGATGTGATGGTCAAGCCCAAGGATGATTTGCGCAAGGATGCGCGTCTCATGGAGTTCAATGGCCTGATGAAGCGTTATCTGCACCAGGATGCACGGGCGCGACAGCGTCGCCTGCACATTCGCACCTATGCGGTGCTGCCCTTCAATGAGGAGTGTGGTCTGCTCGAATGGCTGCCCAATCTCAACTCGTATCGGAGTATTTGCATGGCCTTGTACAGCCAGCGTGGCCAGGTGATGAGTAGCCGATACTTGCAGCAGCTGCAGGTGCCGCAAATGGACTCGGCGGAGCGGAAACGCGATGTGTTCCTCAAGCAAATCATGCCCGCCCATCCGCCCGTGTTCCAGGAGTGGCTGCTCCAGAGATTCACCACGCCACACAGCTGGTATGAGGCGAGGAACTCGTATATCCGCACCGTGGCTGTCATGTCCATGGTGGGCTATATTCTCGGCCTGGGCGATCGTCATGGCGAGAATATACTGATCGACGAGCGCAATGGGCGATGCGGTCCATGTGGACTTCAACTGTCTGTTCAATCAGGGCGAGGCGTTCGCCTATCCGGAGGTGGTGCCCTTCCGCCTCACCCACAACATGATGACGGCCATGGGTCCGCTGGGCGTGGAGGGCAGCTTCCGCAAGTGCTGTGAGATTACGTTGCGTCTGCTCAAACAGGAGACCAAGACACTCATGTCCATGCTGCGTCCCTTTGTCTACGATTTGGGCGTCCAGAGTCGTCTGACGGCCACGACTAGTAAAATTAAATCCGGCACCGAACTCACCGATCCAAAGGTGACCAACGATGTCAAGCGCATTGCAGAGCGTCTCCAGGGCCATGTGAGTATACATGGGAAACCCATAGAAATAATTTTCTTGTACTAAAATCTCGCACTTTCCACAGGTGAAACGACAGCAGGCGAACAGCATTCCATTGTCCACGGAGGGACAGGTCAACTTTCTGATCAATGAGGCCACCAAAGTGGATAATCTGGCAGCCATGTACATTGGTTGGGGTGCATTCCTCTAGACCGTTAAGCTACCTATTAATAATTGTTGTATTATGTTTGAAAAAAAAAAAAATACCCTGAGATTATTATGTATAATAATAAATATTTTTCTTACAAGTTCGCAAGTTTTTATTACTTTTATTAAATTAAATGGAATTAGTTTTATGGACAATATAAATAATTAAAACAATACTTAAGTTCATTAAACAGTTTTGCACCGTTAAATAATTTTCAGTTTTAAATTTAAAATCAGGGATTAAAACCCTAACCGAAACCGTAACCTTTAACCGGTAAAAACCGATTAAAATTTAAAACCGTAACCGAAAAAAACCATTTCATTCGACCGAAACCCTTAAACCAAAACTGTAAACCGAAATATCCGTTTAGTAACCGTTTCATTTATAAGGGTTAATTTCGGTTTTTCATACATCCAAATAAAAATATATTTATTTTTGATTTTAATTTTTTATGTTTAATTTTGAATTTATTTTTTGTGATATTCATGATCGATATTTTATAGCACTGAATAAGAGCAAGTAAAATAAGTTTGTTAAATGAAATGTAAAATTTTTTAAAATTTAACTAAACTACATTAAACTGAAGAATATGTAAAAAAAATAAATGTGTGAATGAAACATTAAGAAAATAATTCATTTTTATTTATAATTATTATATTTTTGGAATAAATTTGTTGTTTGTGAACTGAAACCATACCGGTATTTCAAAACCGAAACACAAAAGCCGGTTCAACGTTACGAAACCTTTATTCAAAGATTTTGCGTAACCGATAACCAAAAACTTTAATGCGAGCATAACCGAAACCGTAACTAAACCCCCCATATTTAATTCGGTTTTAATCCCTTGCTTAAGATTTTTAAATTATTCTTAATTGTAAATTATAATACATTTTTAAACAGTAAACAGTTCCAATATGTTTCTACGTCATCTTTATGTATAAAACTCTTTGTATAAACATAAATTTAAAAAAACGTATGACCAAGCTTAGCAGAGCATTTGAATTGCGCGCCACAGTTCTTAAATTGAAATGCATAACAGCCCTGTTCTGTTCTGTTGAACAGGCGAACAGCTGATTTCGTAATCGCCGGCATTTCATGTGTTGTGTTGAAATCAACAAATGTTGACAACAGAACCGATTACAAATTAACTTAAATTGGTGACAACAATAGCGACAGCATGTCGAAATCAATTACCTTTGTTACGGGCAATGCCAAGAAGCTGGAGGAGCTGATTGCGATATTGGGGCCAAATTTCCCACGCACTATCGTCTCCAAGAAGGTGGATTTGCCCGAGCTGCAGGGCGAGATTGAGGAGATAGCGATAATCAAGTGCAAGGAGGCGGCCAGGCAAGTGGACGGACCTGTGCTCATCGAGGACACCAGTCTGTGCTTCAATGCGCTGGAGGGACTGCCTGGGCCATATATCAAATGGTTTCTGGACAAACTGCAACCAGAGGGATTGCATCGTCTGCTCAGCGGCTGGGAGGATAAATCAGCGAGGGCCGTTTGTACCTTTGCCTACTGCGAGGGCAGCACGTGCGAGCCGCAAATCTTTCAGGGCGTAACCGAGGGCGTCATCGTGGAGCCACGTGGACCCCGCGACTTTGGCTGGTGCGTAAAGCGTTGAATTTTAAGGGGTATATTTTAGAGTGACCTTTGTCCTTGCAGGGATCCAGTATTCCAGCCCAATGGCTATGACCTGACCTATGCGGAGCTGCCCAAATCGGAGAAGAACCAAATCTCGCATCGCTACCGGGCCTTAAATCTGCTGCAAAAGTATTTTGAGAGCGATCAATGCTGAGATTACAGATAAATAGAGAATCTAGTGATTCAACTTGTTGTACACACTTGTTTTTTTTAATTTACTAAGCATACATATTTATTTAGTGTCTTGATCTTTGTTCTATAATGTCGAGAAAACGTTACGTCTTAAAGCTAAAGCCATCGCCACTTAGTCATCCTTCTTGCTCTTGGGTTTCTTGGTCTTCTTGGCTCCTGCAGCTGCACCTGGCACTGGCTTGTTCCAGTAGTAAAGCAGCTGGGCGACAATCACACCATTGGCAAATGTGGAGGCGCAGAAGGTAATTATGATCATCTGATCGCCCGTCTCCTGAATGGAGGTGAAGATGCGTGCCAACGAGCCGGCAAACATCATTATCACTGTCGCCGCCGACAATTGACCCGTGGAACCGGCCTTATAATTGGTCAAGGCCTGCGACAGTTTACCAACCAGGAGAATGGGAATGTTGCAGCTCTGTATGGTAAGCAGGGCCTTCATGGGCGTCAGGCCAGAGTTCAAAACGTAGAGCAGACCCGCATAGGCGAGCAGAAAGACGAAGGCGTGCGGCTTACGGCCGCCAAAGAAGAGCACGAGGGCGGCAATGGCAACGGTCTGCAGTGCCAAAAATGTGTTGTCGCCCCAGGAGCTGAAGGGATAACCGTTCATAAAATTGTACGACATATGGAATGTGATGGCCAGGAGATCGAGCATAACGCCAAACAGATTAATGCCATCGCCGGATTTGTTGTTGAGAATTTTCAGCACCTGCGGCACTTTGACCAGCACCGAACCGGCAATGATTCCAATGCCGAGACCTTTGCTCAGCAGCGCCTTGAAGCACGGCACTGCAAGATAACAACAAACACACATACATAAATCTATATTTTAACAATTCCAATAGGTAATCAATTGTTACGCTCAACTTACCATCGAGGAAATTGTGATCCAAGAAGTAGTTGTCGTAGCACTTCTGGCTCATAAGGAACAGGGCGCTTTTCTGAATTAGATCAACCATAATTGCAAATTTATCTATCACTTTCGATGTATTTGGCCAATAATGAGTGGGTGCCGGCTCTTATCAAGGCGCTACTAGTCGCTGATTGTGCGCGATTGAACAAAGTGAAATTGAAAGCCAAGGCAACAATACACGTAATACCTGGGCACAGGAAAAAAAATCATGTGGCAACCTTGGCAAAAGAAAAAAAAAAAGGTGGCAGCCATCAGGTACCACGGATAACTCAAAATTAAAAAAAAAAATTGTATAACTTCTTACTAAACTTCACCACGCGAAGAGTCCATGCACCAAACCAATTTAAAAATTAACTTCATTATTTTAGTAACTTTATAGTTTTCTTGTTTTTTTTTTTAATTTTTAGGTACAAATTTTTATTTAACTTATTTGAAAATAATTAATTTCATTTGAAAAATGACTTTTGGCTTTAAGCATGTGTACAACCAAAAATCCATGTCTTAGTTTAGGCAATCAAATTGAAAGTTTTCAACCAACAGCTTTGGAGCAAAGTTAAATGTTTGTTTTCATTAAAATTAAATTACTGTTTTTCTCATTCATTTTTCATTAATATCTGATTTAGTTGCAACTTGCAAGTGTTGCTATTAAATGCAAAAATAATCGATGGTTCCAGCTCGACTATTTAGTATTTTTTGATAGTTCATAACAAATGTTATTTAACAGAGCCAACGCAGGCTGCTTAACATACATATGCTCAAAAGTGAGAGTAGAGATGAGCATTAACAAGACGTGACTTATAACAAAACTGCGACAGCCTATTATAAGTTCAGCTAAAAAACTATCAAAAAAAGCTAATTTTATTGAATGCAACATATATTAAATGCTTATTAATCGTTGAATAGTTATAGCAACTTGTGGAGACTATCGATAACACAAGACATAAGCTTACAGCGATAGCTAACTAGTTTAAAAACGATACTTATTTCAAAGCTTTTATCGCAAAGAAGCGTTTCTCTTTTTAAGCGTAGTACGCTCTAGCTGAAAACATTTTAGACGCTCGAAATGTTCGATGTTTTGAGGTCGGGCCTTACAGAATTCAGTGTGACAGCAAAATACCAAAAATCACTAAAAAGTTGAGAGATTGTTGGTCCTTTGCTGCTGTGGTCACACTGTTGCGTCAGCTGTTCACAACAAACAAGTAAATACAATTTCAAATAATCAAAGTGACAAAATGGACCAAATGGACTGGATCAGTGAAGTAGCAGCGACCAATACCATAATTTTCGGATTAACGGCCTCTGCAATACTTTCCCATGCACTTTTGATAAAAGTCGCATCAAAATGCTTTTTATCGGTTAAATCCCATATGATTGGCCCTCTCTCACCTCTTCAATTAGCCTTATTCGTTCTTCATTTTCGAAGACATCAATTCGGCTCTTATTTTGCTGCTTATTTTTTCCCGCCATTGTTGTTCATATATTTCGACTATTCAAAACAACGATTCAATCGATGTTTTGAAAGGTCAAAATAAAGCTGCCATCTGTGGATCAAACAGTGTTGTAAAACGCCAGAAAATATTCTGAGCTGCCCATATTTAGGTACAGCGTACATACGTTTAGAAATGGCCTTACAAAATAATTTCGAGCATGTTTGCAACCCTTTTTTTTATATGAAGTTTTGGCCTTGCAAAAATATTTTCGGCTAGAGCGTACTATGCTTTAAGCGCGAGCTTTTAATCAAGTTTAAATAAAGTTTAACTAAAACAATAACTAATCATTTTGTTGCTAGCTAAAGCTCTAAGCAAAAACAATTACTTATTTGATCTCATAAGTGATTGAGTGTTTAACAATTAATAGCTATAATAAATTAGGCGAACAAAAGTCATCGATAAGGCAAAGAAACTACTTGAATCTTAATCGCTTGATTGTCTTATCATAAAATATGTACATTTCTTTGCTGATTAATAAGGGCATTTCAATTGTTCCGCTTGACTAGCTGCATGCAGCAAGAACATGGTAATTAAAAGCGCGTCTGTAGCCCGTGGCTGCCATGGGTCACAATCACTTACAATTCTGATTTGCATGCTTGGTAATGTTAACACACTTATCTACAAAAATATTCGCATCACACTTGCACTCTATTGCGTCTGCGCTCTGCAGCTGCCAGCTGCTATCATAAAGTGCATTGTATCTTTATTTATGTGCATCGCAGTTTCGTTTTCATTTCAGCGTTGAAATTGCTGCGGAAGCAACGTCTTAATAGAAATTCATATTCATAAACTGCCACTTTGTGTACGCACACACACACAAACATTCATACATGTTCACACGCACGCAAACACATTGGCATTCAAACGGTAAATGAGCGAGAATTGAACTCTATTTGCGGGTAAACAATTGCTTTTGGTTGCCCGTTCCTCATTCATGTGACTCGTCTCTCGGTGAGTGTCGATTGCCATTCGGTTCGTTAAAAGGTAAGACATTCAATCACCCTCCCTCCCATTCGCTGCTCTTGTGCAATTCCAGTTTTCTCTTATTAATATTAAATTGATTTAAATAGCAATCGTTGCGGTTAAAATCAATGGAGCTGCTTTAAACGAGAGCGTTTATTTTTACGACTTGGAAGCGTCATCGCAACAGACTATTGTTGACATTGTGCTGCAGGATCATGCAATTGTAGACATGGGACGCTTTGACAAGGGCAAACTCATCGCCAAGGCGGCCAACCTGACGTCCATCAGCTGGGCACATGCGGTCAACAGTCAGCAGCTGCTGGCGGAGGCGCTCAGTGGTAAGAATTAGACACATACAGTGAGTCAAGTAATTGTTTTCACAAAGATGCGTACAATCATTGACAAAATTATTGGCAATTGTACTGCTGCCGAACAAGAGCAGTGTTGCCAATTTAGCTCTTTCCCCGCTAGGTCTAGCGGGTTGCGATTGGCAAATGCGGGATAAATTGCCAAATAGCGGCTAGCGGGAATTATAGCTATTTTCCATTGTGCACATCCTCGAGCACTTCAAGGTGGAACTAACCAATATTGAAGAGATTCTGTTTCAACACTCGAACGTCCACCTTATTTAGTGGTCCAATTTAAAGGATGTCACAAGCTTTTGGGCCGAAGTGTCCAACTATGTGGATGCAGCAGAAATAAAAGATTTTCGGCACTGGCATCATTTGCGCTAAGCCTTTTATCGCTGCCATGGTTGAACGCAGAAGGTAGAACGAGTCTTTAGTCAAATGAACAATGTCAAAACTAAACTTCAAAATAGAATGGCCGTTGAAAATTTAAACTCAATTTTACACATAAGGTATTTTATGTGTTCAAATCATATTTTAAAATATAAATAACATTTCACTACTATAGCGTTTTTTTTTAGCTACCAACAAAATTTGCTGGCTATTTCTAGCATTTTTCAAAGGCTAGTTTAGCTTTTTTATGACCCGAAGAGTTGGCAACACTGAAGAAGAGGCTAAAAATGTTGTTAACAAACTAAAAGCTGTAGTAATTAATGTTTATTGCTAATACTTTATTTCATGACTCTTAACCATATATAATCCTATTGAATTTTAACTATTTTATTTTAACTATCTTCTATTTTTATTTTAACTATTTTAAAAACCAAACAAAAAAAAATAAAGGAAATTTTTTACTTTGTAAACATAATTTCTTTACTAACTGTACATTCCTCAACTTGCACTTAAACTTCGCTCCGCAGGTGACATTGACATGATCGAAGCGGACATTGTGCTGGGCCAGCTGAATGGCGAGGGTCACAACCTGCCAGTTATGGCCCATCCGCCTGCAAATGTCTCCGACTTGACGCTGGAGGATTTTCTGTATCAAATCAAGGCGCACAACGAGGTGAACGAGGGTGCGGAGAAGGGCGTCAAGCTGGACTTCAAGTCCATTGAGGTATTCGAAGGGTCGCTGGACATTTTAGATGAAACTATACCAAAGGTGAGAGTAAGGAGTTTTAATATAGTCTTCAACTAATCATTTCTCTTTATCAGATGACATATCCCGTCTGGATCAATGCCGATATAATCGCTGGTCCTGTGGAGCAAAACAAATCCGTGCCCGTGGATCCGGCGCGTTTCTTTGCCGGCTGCATGCGTTATAAGCAGGCGGTTCTCTCCATTGGCTGGACCACCAATTGGGGTGCCGACTTCCGCGATGGAGAGTACACCCAATCGCAGTGCGATGCAATGCTACGGGCCATCAATGACAATAACGTCAGCTCCACCGGACAGGCAATCACGTTTCCCGTACGTGCGGGGATTGCGGCCAATAGTGTCCAACAGCTGCATAATCTGGTGGCCGCTGTTAATGGCACCAATGAGAGCACCTTAACCATTTGGTCCTCAGCCAAGGATTATGTGGATGTGGAACGATTGCGTAAACTCATCTTTAGCTTTGGCGTTGAGCGTGTCTATTTGGATGTGCCGGCAGAGCTCTCCGCCCAGCTGGATTTGGGCAACACGGGCAACGGTGCCGGCACCTTCAATTCCCTGGTTAGCTTTAGCTTTGTCAGCATTTGTTTCTGGGCCATTTCCAGCTGGCTGAAAAGTGTTTAATCAAACTGTTTGCTTTTCAATTTGGTTTTATTTGTTGTTATCTCTTAAGGAATTGATTTTGATACTCTTATCAAATTCTCGTTTGAGTTTTATCACTTCATTTGAATTTTTGTATAAAAATAATAAAAGAACAACTAAAGAGTCGCTTATGCATTAAATTTATATATATTGTAGTATAAATATAAAAATACTTTGGACGTGCGCAGTTTGAATTTTTAACAAGGGGGAAGCTACATAAGATAATAATCACTTATATACAGAGCTAAAATTACCTACTAAAATAGTTAATGACTTTTGTTTTTCCTCTACTTTAAATTTCACTTTTTTTTTTTGGCACTAATAAATAAATAATCTTATTAATCTCTCTCTCGATTGCCGCGACAAAGTGCGCAGTAATTTGAGGAAACCATATAAACGTGATATGGATATGTATATGGTGTGGTGTGTGTGTACAAGTGTGTGTATATGTTTTTTGGGTGTAACTAATAGTTAGTGCTAGGGGCTAAAAGGAAACAGCAGTTCTGTGCCATTTGGTGAATCCGTTAATGGCGAGGATAAGGCAATATATGAATATATATATGTATATAGATATAAGCAGATAGATCGATTGAAAATGCACGATGCTACGATGTATATGTATATTAACTAGTTATCACATCTGTTGAGCTGCTGCTTCCGATGAGGCTCTCGCTGGCCGAATTACAGCCGCTATCGGTCAGCCCCGAGCTGCGTCTATAATCCAGGAGACGGACGCCAACACGTTCGTTGTGGTTGTCATGCGCTCCGAATGGCGTCGCACCTGTTGCACTGGAGGAGGTAACAACACCAAACGTGGTGAGTGGACGCAGCACGGATGCCTTGGCCTTGGGGTCATCGCTGCGGCAGATATGCGTCAATTGACGCGTGGGATACCAGCAGGTGCAGATGAGACCGCCGGCCAGCAATATGCCCGTAACGATCTGCCCAATCAACACAATCAGCGGCACCAGTCCAATGGAGGCAGCAATTTCCTCGGTCACGCGCACACGCTCCTCGGCCCACATCAGGGGCATCATGACGCGAGGCACGCGGGCATAGAGACTGCAAATAGGTAAGAGTAAGGTAAGTTTAAGGAATTTTAAAAAATAATAAAAAAACATAGAATAAAATTTAAGGAATTTAAAACTGGAAAGAAAAAATTAGGAATCAACAATTAGAAATAGAAATAGAAAAATGTTCAGAGTTGGGAAAAAAATCTTTGGTTTTCATGTCATTGGTTAAATTCTTTCAAATAGTAATATTCAAATTTTTAAAATACCTTATGAAAGAGCTAGTTGAACAAGACATTAGGTTTATTCATATTAACACTGGAGATAGGCCAAAAAAAATCAATCAAGATAAGAAAAAATTGTTGATTTTTTATAAAAGGTGGCATACAATAACTATAAACATGTAGATTTGGAAAAAAAATTGTTGAATAAATATCACATGCGCTGGCTATCGAAGTCCTGATTTTGAAATAAATGGTTCGACAAATGTTGTCTTTTGCTAATAGGAAAAATCCGAAATTAAAATTATTTGATTAAAAATTGCGCGATTTTTAATAAAATATGTTTTATTTCGGCTTTTCCTAATTTTTGCTTTCCAAATTTTTGTCTTTCCCATTTTTGTCTTCCAAACTTTTATTTTCCCAATTTTAAATTCCTAATAACTGTATTCCTAATTTCGGATTCGTAATATTGAATTCCTAATTTTTCGATTCCTAATTTTGGATTTCTAATTTTGTTTTTCCGAATTTTTGTATTCTGAGTAATATTTTTCAACACTCGTATATAGAATCGTGTTTTTCTCATCAACTTACGCAACTCCTGGTATCGGCTCCATTAGATAGTTGGCCTGAAAGCCACCGCCCACATCCATGGGCACGCCAGCGTTCGGTTCTAGTGCCATGTAAAACTCATGCTTCTCCTTATGCGGCTGCAGACCATCAATGGCCGCCAGATAGCTCGGATCGGCCAGATAAAAGTGCGGATACGACATGTGTATCGATGCATTGTAGGCACAGCGTGCAATATTGATAACGCCAGACGGCTTGCAGTTGCCATCGACGCAGAAGCAACTGGTCTCTGGATACAGGGTGCCATTGTCTATGGCGCGCCGTGTGCCACTAAATTTATAAGCGGTCACGCCATGCACTGTGACGGTTTCCGTGTAGTCCAGCGGCACGGCGCGGCACATTTTGGGCATGTACATGTAGACAGTTTGATTGGTGCTCAAGTTGGGTGGAAAGAACTCGCCCATGGAGCCCTGGACATTGCCACAAGCACCCTCAAAGGCGCCCGTGTGTGTCAAGTTATTCCACGTATGAATTTGACCCATTTTACTGATGTCATCGGCACCGGTGAACATGTTAATGTGTCCATCAAAGTCCGTTGTCCCGTTGCGTGGATACTGATAGCCAACCCGATCGTAGGGCACATCATTGGGACTCAAAATCTTGCCCACGGTGACCAGTGAATTGACAAAGCCCTTGAACAGCCATTCCTCCGCGGTTCTCGTCTCGTACACTTCCTGCATGCTGCTCAGCGATGCGGATGCCATCACCCGAAGTATGGAAGCCAGTTCCGATAAACGTCGAGCTCCAGACTATTTGGGCGAAAAGGTTTCATTAAGTCAAGTCTTGAATACAGTTTAAATTTGATGTTTTAACTTACATGAGCCACTGTGTTGACCGAGGTAACCATGTCGTTAAGGGTTCCATTGCTGCCGGCAGCATCAAAGTAGTAGAAGGCCTTCTTGCGAAAGGATACGGAAGCGTTCTCATTGTGCCACTCGATGTCCACCTTGTCGGGTCGCTCCCTAAACCGATAAGGTCCCAGTTGTTGAAAGTGCGGCTTCCTGGGCGATCCCTCGTACAGATCCTCCGGATTCGTCCAGTTAAACAGATAGACGTCAAAGTTGAGCGGCAGCGGCGACACTTTCCAGTCCGAATAGGCTCGCGATGTGGGACTTAGCGCCATTTCCTGTAATTAACAATATAAATAAACATTTATTATAATAACCAATCAAGCAAGCGTTCAATATTTTAAATTAGTTTCTAGTTTATCAATAAAGCTAATGTAAAAAATAAAAAACAAGCATTTACTTTTTCAAAATTAAATAATTCTCAGACATTGATTTGTAAAATTTTTCCATTTAAAACCCATTTTTTAAATTATATTTTAAACGCTCAACTGTTCTGACATTAAATTTGTTAATTTACTAGGTAAAATACCAGTTTTACCTAGATGAAACAAGGTTTCTAATAACATTTCATCAACAATGTAAATAGTTAATCGTTTGTTATAATAATTAATCAAGCAATTGGTCAATATTTCAAGATAATTTCTAGTTCATTAACAAAGCTTACGTAAAAAACAAGCATTAACTTTTTCAAAATGAAATATTTCTCAGATATTGATTTGTACAATTTTTCCATTTAAAACCCACTTTTTAAATTATATTATAAATATTCATTAACATTTTTATTCACTAACATTTTTGTCAACTAAAAAAAAATAATAAACTGTTCTGATATTTAATTTGTTCATTTACTAGATTGAATACCTCTTTAGAGCCTAGCTGAAACAATTTTTTTAATAACATGTCATCTGCAGTGTAAATAATTAAACATTTGTTATAATAATCAAGCAAGCGGTCAATATTTATCAACAAAGCTAATGTAAAAAACAAGCATTTACTTTTTAAAAATTAAATACTTCTCAGATATTGATTTGTACAAATTTTCCATTTAAAACCCACTTTTTAAATTGTATTTTAAATGTTCATTAAATGTTCTGATATATAATTTGTTTAATTACTAGATTAAATTCCAGTTTAAAGCCTAGCTGAAATAATGTTTTTTAATAACACTTCATTATTGAAGAGTGTGCAAAATGATCAATAATTGCTGTTTACAACATCAAGTTTAACGTATTCACGATCAATGGTCGCTGATTGTTAACAAGGCTATTTAAGTGTAGGTTATTAAATTATTAAGATAGGTACTACATGATGTACTTGATAAGATGATAAGTGATCATTGAAACAAATGATAAGATAAGTGTGCATTATTCAATAATGGATTTGGCAAGAGATACAATATGATATTATGGCGACCTTTCCAACTATCGAGACAGATAAAAGTAAATGCAAATTGTAAGTAGTCTACAGTTTATGTCAAATTGAAAATCAACTCTTATGTAGTCTAGTGTCTTTTCACAACATTGTTGGCTATCATCTATGCAATTTTCCAATCGTTCAGGCAAATGTCATGTGAGTGTCATGTTATCAGCTTGAACGAGACCCAACCCAGCTCATCAATCATATATACATATGTACATGCATGTAATCATAGTCCTCATCACATTAGGTTCTAGGAATCTAGAGTACAAATTTTAAACAAATCCATGGCGGCCATTTTGGCCATAATCTTGACTCGTTTTTGCTTTCAGGAAATGACTAAACTGATAAAATGCGATTGGTTCTTATATATTTCTTTGTGCGACGGGGCGAGACGAGAATGAGGCACGTGTAAATATGCGACCAGTGGAAATGGGCGATGATACGGAACAGGTGTTCGATTCGGTCAAGGGCGAGACACCTGTCTCTATCTCTATCTCTATCGTCATGTGTAATAAGCACAGTGTAATGCCTAAAGCCGTTTATGATTTTGGACTGCTGGGAAATGCAAAATTAATAATAAATAATAATAAAAAAATGAGCAAACGATTCAGAAATCGTTTCTAATCGCTTTTGGCTCTATCGCCAAATGGGTTGTGTGATAAGATAAAAGCCGTTGTTACCGTTGGGAATACCAGAACATTATTTGTTTATTTGTTTTTAAAAGGGCAGAACAACGGGGTAGATTTCTATGTACAGTGGCTCACAGCTTATTTCAACCAGCACGAAAAGCAACTTTAGTCAAAAGATTCAATTATGTTACAACTAAAGTTATATCAACTCATAATTTAAATAGATTGAAAATTACATGAACATTTTTGAGTTTTTTTAAAAATCAACTTTCTTAACTTTTATCCTCGATTTTTAAAAAAAATATTTTGTTGTTAAAAGTTTCTTTAAACAATTCTAATATTGACTACAAAAAGAAATTTTCAAAAATATCTTGCTAGTATATTTTATAATTTTTTGTATGGGATGATCTAAGAAAAATTTTGAATGAAAAGGAGGAAAGTTTCTAAAAGTAATTTTTTTAAATTTTCAAAAAATCATAAAAAAAAATACTAGCAATGTGATTTTTGAAAATTTATTTTTACAAGCACTATTAGAATTGTTTAACGAAACTTTTTGCATCAAATATATATTTTTTTTTTAAATCGAGGATTAAAGTTGATTTTTACAAAAGCTCAAAAATGTTCATGTAATTTTCAATATTTTCAAATTATGAGTTGTTATATCTTTAGTTTTCTCTAAATACTTTTGATTAGGTTTTTATTTTAGTTAGTTGTAATAGTGCGGGTTGAAATAAGCTGTGAGCCACTGTATGTACACTGTACAATACAATGTATGTACTTTATTTCCGCTGGCAATATGCTTGCAAAACAGATCAAAGACCTGATTAACCTTTCGTACAGCTGGATTTCATGATTCATGCCAAACTATCAGTCCCAAAATGAAGAGGGTAAATCACCTTCGATCAGCTTAGTCAGTGGACAGAAAATAAACCATAATGTAATGTATCTTATCTGCAACATTCCGTCGAACATTCTGAACACCTGCACACACTCCATCCTTGGTGTGCATTTATGGCGAATTGAATCCAATTGATTTGGCAAATTGTATGCTAATGAGAGAGGTTCACGCTCAGTTGACCCCATGGTACGTTTTGGCAATTGAATGATTGAAGAACTACTTGAATCACAATCAATGGTGATGGGAATGTGAGGATGACTGATGTAATTATGTATGCGATAGCACGATAAGATAAAGTATGCTAACAATGAGAAAACCATCTTCTTACAGTTACAGACGTATGTTTATTTACCTTGCCGCGCATGCGCGTGAACATGTCTATCCAATTGCGAAGGAGGTAAACACCGGCGGCAATGCAGCAAACGCCCAGTATCACAATGCCCAGCCGCCAGGCACAGTGACGTGCGCGTGATGTCATCTCTAACTGTTGTTGTTGTTCTTGTATTCTCCGATGACAATTGCTGCTGTCAACGTCAGCTTCTCTAGTTCCTCTTGTTTTTACTTTTGTTGCGCAGGAAGAATTCGTTGCTTGTTTTGCGCCTGTTCTCTTGCTCTTGCTACGCTGCACTGAATTCAAGCGTTTGTATAACGTCGCACTGCTTGACGTCGCAGTCGTTGGCGCTGCCTGTAAATACAGATAAGCAAAAATCCAAAAAAAAAAGAGAAGGAGACAGAGAGAGAGAGTGAGCTTTAGAGTCCGTTTCATTACACATACACAAGTACATAAGTGAGTGGGCGAATTGTGGCTTATCGAATGCAGTCTACTCGTTATCGATGACGACAGGCTCGTCTAGGAACTTAAGAGAGAGAGCGCCAATCGGCGCCCAAGAGAGCGCCAATTGGCGCCCAAGAGAGCGTGTGAACAAAAAATGCGGATCACGCGGCGAAGCACAGCAAAGCTTACGACTACGTCGCGACGTCGTAATTACGTATAAATCTTATGTATTTCTAATTGTTAAGCCATTTTTAATAGCGACCTAGTGTACACTGGTTTTTTTTATATTAATATTAAAAAAAGCTGTAATAATCGTTCGGTTCATGGTTTTAGGAGTCTCTTAAACTGGTTCCACTGTCAGCCCTGACACATGGGGAGTGGGAGTCGACATTTGTTGTTGTTGTTATTGCGACTTTCATTTTGTTATTATACATTTGTAGCAATATATTAACATTTCTATATTTGTACGTGCGTTTATTTGTTATTGATGCACACATAGCAAGGTTAAATAAACATTGGAAAACCCGTTTTCACTCGTTGCACTTTGTTTACGCCCCTCTTTACGAGCCACGCCCACAAACGCCTCTTTTGGCTTAACCCTCTGATTAGTTCACGCGTGTTTTTACAAATTATGGTATTTTTTAGCATAGTGCAAATTCATTTGTGCCAACAAAAGAAATAATCACACATACTTAACACTTAGTCATGAGGGGCAGAAACTTTGGAGCTGTTGCTGGGCACATTAATTAGAATAACTGTGAGTGTACAGTATGCAAAGTAATTGTTTTGACAAAAAATAATTTATAGCTTTAATCGTAACCATAAACACCTAAAACATAAGTAAAATATACGATCTTTTTTCTTTGTCAAAAAAACTACTCGACATACTGTATGCGACACAAGAATTATAACTATTACTAGGGAACAGTGTTTATTATTGAATAGTACACAATAAGCACACAATTTGATTGTTATTACTTGCGCTAAAATCCTTGAGTCGTCGTTCTGCGCGTCACTTCCGCAACCTGTTGACATGTTTTGCGGTTACGCTATGTTTATAGCAAATTTTTTCTCTGGTTTAATGCCAGCTATAAATAGATCAAAACACAGTGCAATGTGCCAAAATGAAACATTTAGTTATAGTATCTGTTTCTATATACTGGGTTCAATTTGCAAGCTCACTAACGATGCGTCACAGGTTCAACATTTTTGCAAATAACGCGACCCCAACAAAATGGCAGAAACAAAAACAAACAATACGCAATATTTGTTGAATGTTTTATTAGTGATATTCCAGAACGTCAACGCTGTGTTTAACTCTCTTGCGTCCGCGCCTTTTGTTCTCTCTCTCCCGTTCTCTTTCTCTTATTAAAACACTCACACACACACACACCCGCAAGCGCATAAGCAACAACAAATTAAGTGCGTAGGGATATTTTTTGTTTGTTTCTTACGTTTTTCACTTTTTTGGCGTTGTTTTGCTGCAGCTTGTATTTACGCTTTCTGCACTTGTCACTTGTAGTGCTTCTTCTACATCGTTTCGTTTCCCATTTTGCAATCGCGTGTTTTGTTTTCAAATACTTTTCAATTGGTTCCCATTTTAATTACTCGAGCATAAATATTCATCGACAAACGTTTTTTCCCAATGCGCTTGTCTCTTCACTGTATGCGTATTGTGTATTCGTATTGCGGCGTTTATTTCTTGTCGATCTGTCGTCTCACTCGCGCCCATTCGTTTTAATCACTAGACATGAACGCACCGTTAACTTGATCTTGAACTCGCTCATACAGCCACGCGTCGATGGGTCTTTAGGTCTGAGCGGCACTGCGCCTGGTCTGCGACTAAAACTATTTCATTTTATATTTTTCAAAACGCCACCAAGCAGCAATTATATATTCTTTATTAACACAAAGTAGGAGCATAAAAACTAATGGTAAGTCGACTTTTAAATACCCTGCACTAGAGTCGTTGTTGGTATATAGGACTTGTATTATGTTTCAATATAACAAGAAGTTACAAAAAAGATGGTAGCAGTCGCACAAATGATGAATAATTGGTTTAGGGTACATTAGGAATTTTCTTAACTGACAACTAGATTAAAATATTCGTATCTCTTCTTGTGTGTTACTAAATGTAAGCAGCACTAATGTAGACAAAAGCCAAGAAAGAGTATGCACCGCAGCAAATGAGCGTGGCGAAGCAACGGAGCGTACTCTGCTATACTCTCTTGCTCTCGCTCTCTCTTTTATTATCTCTTTTCGCCGCTCTCTTGCTCTCTGTGCTTATGTTTTCTGGCCAGCCATGACAAAACCGGTTCCATCTCTTGCAAACGGTAATATTTCTATGCATAGCCGTTTTGAAACGGTAATGCATCGCTGTTTATTTCATATTTTTAACGAATTTTCAATGTTTCGATTGTCCGGCGCTTAAAACTCGAATTGACAAATGGAATGTGAATATTTTTTATCAGAACACTTATGTATGTATTTTAAGAACGCTTATCAGTATATAGCAAAAGTATGTATATGTATATGATTAATCTTATGATACGGGTGAAGTACAAATGACGATGGCATAAAAATCCAGTGTATTATAAATTTCCAGGTATAAAAATTATGAACAGTTTTAAATATAATCTTTAAGTTTATTGAACCTGAGATTATTGAACTATGACTTTTTGTTTCGCTGTTTTTTTTTCTTTGGTAAAATATAAAATAATTGAGTACTTTGGTAAATTGCAAAAAACAAAATAGATTATAAAAGTGATTAGACTTTAAACTAGTGCAAAATATGTCAACCACATGGTGGGTGTCGCATTTTCTTTATTTAAATCTCAAATAGAATGAAACTTAGTTATAAGTCAGTTTCATTTTGTATACAGCCCATGAGAGTCTTATGAAATGATCGCTTATTATTTAGATTAAACAGAACCCTAGAAATGTATCCCTATCACATTACATTCAATTTCATTTAAAATTTACTCAACTGGCGTGCTCCGCTTCAGCTGACGACGCCACATATTGCAGCCCCACCAGAAGGGGGGATCCCTCCGCGCCCGCTCCAAAGTTTTTGAGCTCGGGACTTGCCGCAGTCGCTTGAATGCGATTCTCAAGGTTTGTGATATCGATTTGTCGCATAAAGCGCCGCTGAACGAAGATCTTGCGTGGATAGTAGAGCAACAGGGTTAGACCCAAAACGACAACAAGTATACCGCAAATCTTTCCGACCAGCGCTGAGATGGGCACCAATTTGATATAGAAGAGCAGATCATCCGATATGCGTACCCTATAATCGGCCCACACAAGCGGCATAAAGGTGCGACGAGCCTTACGATAGACGCTGAAAATTCAACGAATATGAAGATCATTATAGAGCAAAGCTTCAGACCAAGTCTACTTACGATTCGGGGCGTGGTTCAATCAGTAAGCTGATCATAAGAGTTGCCTTGATTTCCAGCAACATTCCAGTATTGGGCTCTAGTATTACAACCATTTCATGCCGATCCTTTTCAGGCTTCAGTCCTTCCACCGCCTCAAGATAGTACGGATCGCAATTGTAGAAATGCGGATAGGATACAAAGACGGGCACGTCGTACCAACAGGCGGACACGTTCAGCAGACCCGAGCGCACGTCCTCGCAATTTTCCCCGCAGTAGCAGCTGTTTTCCGGATTATCCGTACCTAAATTTACAAAAATAGGAAATTGCATACACTCAGAAAACAACTCCGTACTTGAATTTAAAACGTTATTTTTTTTAAATATTAAGATTGTTGTGTAAGTATGAAACGATCTGTTTAAGTTATATTTTTCATTCTTGCGTCTTACAATTCTCAACTGATTCTAGCCGCAAAAAGATCACATCAAGCTAGCATTAAAAAAAAACAAACAGTGCATATCAGTGATGACAATTTGGCCTTTTTTCGGATAGATTTGTCTGGTTTTTAACTGCTTCAGTCGAAAAAATCTCTAACATCTTCTATCCAAAAATCTGGCTATTTTAGATTCAATTAAATTGAATCCAAAAAGGATACAATACTGCCAATTTTTTAATTTTTTGAAGTCGGAAACGATATAAAGACGAAAACAGTTTCCCAGTACGCCATAATTCACATCTTAAAATGGAAGAATGTTGAAAATACGTAAAAATTGATAAGCTGAAGAGTTTTGTGTACTTTAACTAGTAAGATCCAATATTTTACAGACTTAAATTAATCCCAAAACGTACTTAGAGTTAAAAAAATATCATGTTTCAAGATTTTCGGGATTGCGAAAAGCAAACTTGAAATAAGATTTTGGTTTTCAGCTTTTAAGATGGTTTATTTTTATCTGAGTGTAGAATCATCGATAGAGTATCTTACCATTTGCCATATTTTTCTTGCTGCCTCTGTAGACATAGGCGTCGACACCCTCGAAAACCGTCGTGCCCGCATAATCGATCTTCAGTTCACGACAAAGATCGGGCAGAAAATAGGATATAGGTTCACCCTTTCGCAATGGAATCGGATGGAATTCCCCTATGCTACCCCTCAGCTTGCACTTGGGAAACTGCGAGGAGACATTGCTGTAACGCCAGCGTGCGATTTGGCCCAGTTTACTAAAGTCCTGTTGGCCGGTATACACATTGTGATGGCCATAAACCTCCGTGCTTTCATTGCGCTAAAATTGAACTATGATATTATTCTTTAAATTTATGTGGAATTGATGGAAATATTTTACCGGATAGCCGTAACCCACGCGCTCGTAGGGGAAATGCAGCTCGGGCAACATGCGAGTGGGCACCATGTTGCTCATCTTAATCAAAGGCGTATCGAAGCCCCGAAAAAGCCACTCATCCGCAGTCTTAACAAATGTGGCATCATTACCATACATGTTCAGGGCCAAGAGCATGAGAGTGCGCAGCATGGGACTCCATTTCTGAGCCTTGTAGGTCATGCCAACAGCCAGAGTATTGGGTGTGACAATCACATCCGATAAATTCCCCACGCTCGCCGCGGGATCGAAGGTAAAGCGACTTCTTCTCAAATACGAAACCGTTGAGTTCTCGTTCCAAGTGACATTCAGTTTTTGGACAGTTTCTGTAAAGGAATAGGGTCCCAGCTCCTGCAAACGTGGCTTCACATTCGGATTGTCAAACTCCTCCGGATTTGTCCAGTTGAAAATGTAAATATTTGCCCGCATTAAAAGGCTGGGATGCTCCCAGAGATTTGTTATCATCGAATTGGGCTTGAGCACCATGAACTGTGGATAAAGAATTTGTAGATTAGTTATAAATCTTATGAGAAATCCTTTCGAGAAATTCCTGATCGTACTAATACTAATATTTGTACAAACACTAATTCATACCTGTTAAATAATGATCATAATCATTAGTAATTAGATTATTTTTGTTTAAAAGTCGAACTAATGATTAAATTACGATTATATTCGGTTTTGCCCAATTATTTGATGATTACGATTACAAAAAATCAAAAATAATCTAAAATTATTACAACTATTCAAAAATAATCTGAAAAAATTACAAATAATAATCTTTTTGAGAAATAATCTAAAATTATTACAATTATTTAAATATAATCAGAAAAAAAATCCAAAAATAATCTAAAATTATTACAATTATTCAAAAATAATCAGAAAATATCAAAAATAATCAAAAATAATCTTTTTGAGTTTTCAGATTATTTTTTATTTTTTTTCTGATTATTTCTGATTATTTTGGCTACTTTGATTGTGAAAATTTAAAATAATTTGAATTTTACTAAATAGTCATAAATAATCAGAAATAATCAAAAATAACCAGAAATAATCAGACAAAAAAATCAAAAATAATCCGATAACTCAAAAAGATTATTTTTGATTTTTTTTGATTATTTTTGAATAATTGCAAAAATTTTAAATTATTTCTTATTTTTTGTAATCGTAATCATCACAAATTTTTCACTACGATTATTTCCAAAAATTATATAATTGATAAGTAATTCTAATCGAAATTTCACAGGTTTGCACTAATTACTATTGATTAAAAATGTTGAATCATTTAATAATTTTTGAGTTCTCCTAGATTTTTACACTTATGATATAAAACTTCTTTTTTAACACTTCAGTTTAAATTTAAATTTGTAAAAAGTTCATATTATGTATTAATTTACTTTATTTTATTTATAAAATGATAGCTCACCCACTCCATGGCGCATCGTTGAATGCGCTCCAAGTTGAGCACGTAGATCAGTCCCAAAGTGGCCAGGATTAATCCCAGCAGACTGGTCAATGCAATGCGCTGTTTTCCGATCATGTCACTCGCCGATCACAGGTCGCAACTAAAATGCCAGTTATGTATTTATATGTATTATCATCAGGTTTTCAGTCTGCGTTCTTTCAGGTGTGACACTTGACCGGTTTCCCTTGATATAATCATTGGTATCCACATCAATAAACATTCTATCAAGAGTATGCCATTTCCTTAATTGCGATGGTGTTTAACTACTAGTATTTGCATTTTGCCAGCCTGACAACCGTTTAAACTACTTGTAAGTTAACGACCTACGCAACAGAAGCTATATAATAAACGACTGTGCTAATTGAACAATTATTTGGATCAAATATGCAATTTGTAATCAGGTAGAGATTACATAATAAATAATAACATGTCTAGCTCTAATTGTTGACTTTTTGAACCGATCTACATACATATGTATATCCAAATACTTTTCTTTAAAATTCAAGTAAAAAGTTCTTAAGATAAAACAAATCTTTTTGAACTGTTTTCTTCGGAACACTCCCTGTCTTCTATTAAGTTTTCAATTCTTTCTCATCTCAGTTCTACTTCTGGCCAACTCTAACTGAGTGTCTTTTACCTCAATTTCTGTCTTCATGCTATTTTTTATATTTTCTTTTATTCTTTTCTATACTATCGATCTTATTTCTGTCTTTACACCATTTTATGACAAGTATTTTTCCCCCAATAAATAAATACATATAAATTCCTCAATCGTGTCGGTGGTGTTATTAGACTTAACTTTTAAATTATTTTAGGCTTTCCTTTCTTTATAACTTCTTGTAATATTGTAATAGCTATTGTTATTATTAGTATTAATATTTATTGAATATTTTGTACCTATGAATTAATTAGAGGCAGCAATGTTTGCTTTTAAATAAATAAAATAAAAAAAGTGCATTAGTTGAACGAATTAAGTCTCGATCCTTAAAGATTCCATAATAAGGCTTATTATATATATTTTTTTTATTAATTATTGACTACGGTTTCATTATTTTTTCTAATTTTTTCACTTGACTCATCTTGACTTTATCGAGTACTCAATTATTATTAAACACAATTTATTGATTAATTTCATTGCTCATTTCTGGATTTTTCCTAATTTTTCCAGCAATTGCACATTTTTAAATACTCCCAAACTCAATTTCATATTTTATACAATCTAATTTAAATATTTATTAAAAAAACTTATTTTAAACTTGAAATATTTTTTTAAACTTTTTATTTAACATTTAAAAACTAAATAAATACTAAATTGAGTTACTCATCAAATTGTTTTCATTTTGCTTTAAGTTTTCAATAAAAAGTCTTCTTTTTCTAACCATTTAATGATAAAGGCCACAAGCTTTGAATGTTAAACGAGAAATAACTATTGGTAGCTAGATTTTTCTGAAAATATGTTTATATTTTAATATGAATACCTGATTTTCAAGTTTAATGTCTTAAAAGTAATTCCTTTTTCATAAACTGTAATTTTTTAAAAATATAATTAAAACTTTTATTGAAAGATTCTTTCTTCGCTAATAAAGCTTAAGTTCAGATGGAACCCTATAAACTTTATATGTCTTAACTTAACCCTGTTATGTTGATCTCAAAGTTGATGTTTATAATATTGCACACAGTCACTTACCCTGGCATAAACTTTTTGCTTATTGTATTATTTTTTTTTTATAGGTTTGTTTTTAAATATGATTTGTGATTTGTCACCCAAAATTCAAATGATTCACGTGTTTTGGTCACATAGAGTGTAATGCCGCAAGGTATTCCCGGTTAGAATCTCTTGTCTGCCGATTCGAAAGGCGATATTAAAAGGTTCAATTGGGTTATCGTCACTGGAGGAGCTCTGATTATGCACTTCGAGCTCTATACTTTCACCGCTGGCTGATAAGAGCGACCAGAGTTATCAGCTGAACAAGTGAAACACTTTGTTTACGATTGCACACAGAGTCCTTAAGATCAGATGAGATGATCTTTTTTTCGTTCCTTGAGACGAATAACGAACCGCTCGAAATGCCGACCTGATAACGACTGGCGACTTGGTAGGAAAATGTGCCTATTCAAGTACTTGACTAAAAAGGCAAATAACAACATTAAAAGAAAACTCAGCTACATGTAAGTGTGTGTGTGTGTGTGTGTGTGTGTGTGTGTGTGTGTGTGTACTGATCGCAGAGGGCAAGCACATTATGAATTGATACAGCGCCTAAACGAGTTAATTGGTGCACTGCGAGAAACAAAAGTGTTGCATACTTTTCGAGGTTGCACAAATTAAAAACCATTCATCATTCAACGATAAGACTTCATAAGGAAATGCAGTTAAATTCATATAATATTGATACAACGGTCAATGGCATTTGGCACTTGCATTGATATTTCGTGCAGTGTAGCGTGTAGATTTTACAGTTGTTTTTAAGATTCGTGCACTCAACGTACTTAGTGTTTTTGTTTTAATATGCGTTTTTAGTTTTAACAGTTCCACAATAATCTCGGCAAGGGTTATCTTTTAACGATTCGTGACAGCCAGAGTTAAAGGCTGTTTAAGCGGTGTGTGGGGGGCGGAAGGGGGCGGGGGCGGGGTACACTAACCCGAAATGGGAGCAGCATACACAAGTGCAAGCACCCGGTGCCGGTGCCAGAGGCCGTACAAATTTTCTTATCACTCCCAACTCTAACCCGGCAAACATATCAATAACTGAGCCATCGAGCTGGCCCAACAAACTGAACTGAACCCTAAAAAACGTTTTCGAGTTTTTTCCCGATATTTCGTTCATATTTGGTGTTGATAAGAAACGAGCTCCAATCGCTGGCTGTTTGATCTGATAAAAAAGAATTGGACAGCCAAGTGCTAGTATAATAAATAACAAGAACAACAACAGCAACAACAACAACATGATGTTTTTCTTTCAACTACTCTCTAAATAATAATATATGGTTTATTAACTACACACACACGCATATCATATATGTGTCAACTATATATATACATATATATATAGTGATTGCTACTGCTAATGATCGCTAATTGTCAGATTCCGACAGCTTACAGCTGTCAGCATATTCCCATTGACAATAAATATATAAAAATGAAAATAAAAATACAGATTAGAAATGCATAGAATCAATCATGAAATCTCTTTGAAGGGACTTTGAAATCGAGAACACATCAATGAATGAGAGACAGTGAAAGGCAATATAAAGTGAAAATATAGAGCAGAGCAGAGGTTTAATTATCTTATAAAGTTAAGTGGTTAAATTGATGAAGCTATTATAAAGAATTGGCATTTGATTTTTTTTATTAGCTTAAATGCTGTAAACTTTTATTTTTAAAATGATTTATCATGTCTGTTACATATTAAAATGTATTCAAAAATAAATGCATTTTTAAAAAACACTCTAGAAAATCGAAAAATCAAGTGTATTAAAACTTCTAATGGAATTTCTAGGAATAAATTGATGAAGCTATTATAAATAAATGACATTTAGTTTCCTTATTACATTAAATGCCTCAAACTTTTATTTCTTAATTATTAATCGTGTCTGTTTCATATAAAAATGCATTTAAAAATAAATGCATTTTTAAAAAACACTCTAGAAAATCGAAAAATCAAGTGTATTAAGACTTCTAATGGAATTTCTAGGGATTTTTAAACCGTCCACATACAATAAAAAATAAAAATTTGAATTCGGGAGCACAACAATATCAACTACAACAACGCCGAATAGTCAGAAATATAGTTGGGAGCAGTCGCTGCTCCCAGAGCCACTGCGTGCCCACCGCTGATTTAAAACCTCATGTCATAATAAACTGAGCTTAGTTCAGTTCATGTACTATGTTGAACTAACTTCCGTAAGTTGTCGTTTTTTTTTAAAATCCATTTAGTTAACACGATTAATTGTCGACAAAAAAATGTTTAGTTAAACTACTCGAAAGTCGCTTACACGAGAATCGAGTTGTTGATTTTTCGATGTGGTTTTATATCACTAATTTAAATACAATTTTACGATTTTTCTCAAAGCAATCAGCAATTAATTTTTTCATTCATAGATATAAGTTTTTAAATCACAAAATTAAGTAAATTTTATAATTCTTTTTAAGCAATCAACAATTAATTTTTTCATTCATAGATATAGAATTTCTCAATAAAAAACATTGTCGTCAGACGCTAGATACTCCAAAGATTTACATTAAATTTACGAGTTCAAATGAATAATATTGAACTTATTCAAAGATATAGAATTTCTCAATAAAAACGTTGTCGTCAGTCGCTAGATACTCAAAAGATTAACATTAGGCCTAAGAGTTCATATGAATAAAATTGAATTTAAGTCCGATGTGGAAGATAATCATTTTTTTATTCACAGATATAGAATTTCTCAATAAAAAACATTGTTGACAGTAGCTAGATACTCAAAAGATTTACAATAAACCCAAGAGCTCATATAAATAATATTGAGTTTAAGTCCTAAGTGAAAGATAATTCCGCTTAAATCAAATAACTTTTTAATCCAGTGAATTAGCAGCTGAAAAATGTGTAAAATCTGATTACCTCGGCTGTGCCTCGCCAAAGTAGACTCCCTTTTGGTCGACTGAGCTTGATAGTGATCAAAGAAAATTTTGAAAATGAAAATGCGCTATAAATATTTGAATCAGTCTAAAATCAATTTGCGTCTTAATTCGATTATAATACATGGTATAATTATAGAGACTTATGTCTAGTTTATTCGTATGTGTGTATATGGTTAGAGGCACTGTAGGGCAGGGCGGGGCTGGGCAGGACAAAGCGGGGCAGGTAATGCTCTCATCTCAAAAAGCTAAACTTGAGTATGCCGGACGTGTAGTTCAGATTGGGATTCATGCGCTTAGTATCGATTCTCAGCAGTTTGTGGCTGATCACGTAGCGGGGGCTCTGAAACGAAGTTAAAGGTTAAATAAGGATTACATTAAGTGTTATGATAAGGATTTAGCACCTCATACGAGTTCAGAATATTGTTTTAGGAATATTAAAAACAATGTTAAATAAACAATGAATAAAACTTGAAGAAACCAAAAAAAGGATGAAAAAAAAATAGTTATAAATTAAGAAATTCAACTAAAAAATATATTCAGAGTACAAAAATTATTAAAAAAAATTTTGAACACAAAAATTAGGAAATATTTTATCAGAAATCGCAATCATCAAGTAATATTTAAATTTTTAGACTAGTAATATGAGTAAGATTATAAATTAATTCCAGTATACGCCGAAGAAAAGCCCGAAAAGAAAAATGTAAAGATTTTAATGGATTTCGTTATAGGGTAGTACACAATCGGACCTGTTCCTAATTCCGAAAACAAGTCGATTTGCCACAAAACGAGTTGATTGCTGTATCGAATTCCGAAAATCGACAATAATTGTCGTCTTCAAAACGTGTAGAGTCGTCGGATTTGAAAATAAATGCCATTTAAAATTATAAACTGAAAATTATAATAATGCTGAAAATTTTTAGAATCGATTAACATCAGTACTTCAAGCTTAAACAGTTTTTTAAAAGAAATTTTTGAAAAGCATCTTTAAAATATTTTATAAAAAACATAACCGAGCTGTTCTGAATTACGTTCGAAATTCGGAACAGGCCTGAATTTGTCTCTTTGCTGGTTCATTCTTTAAGTTAATTCTGAAACTTAACTAAAATATAAAACAGTGATAGGAATAAAAGTGAAAAAAATCGCGCGATTTTTAATAAAATATTTTTGATTTTAACACATTCTAATTTTTGTTTTTTCAAAGAAAAAAATGTTCTACTTAGTTTTTGTTTTCTAATAACTTTATTCCTAATTTTCGACTCCTAATTATACCCGTTACTTAATAAAATAAGTAAAAGGGGATATTGTATTCGTTGCAAAGTATATATGTATATCCTTGATCAGCATCAACAGCCGAGTCGATATAGCCATGCCCTTCCGTCTGTCCATCTGTGTAAGCGCCTAGATCTCAGAGACTATAAGAGCTGGAGCAACCAAATTTGGTTTGTTTGTTTCAAATTTTAGCCACGCCCCTTCCCATCTCCGCAAATACGTTTTTAGAATATTACGTATATTTTGGTAATTAACTTTATCTATTAATTGAAGCTATCATCCTACTTAAGCGCAACAAGATCGGACAAATAGAAAGGTGGTAATGACTGATTTAAGTTTCAAGCAATGTAAGTGCCTAAAAGCACGCAACAAAAAATATTGAAAATTGATTTAATTAAGTAACGGGTATCCTAATGTCGGGAGCTCGACTATAGCCTTACCCTCTAGTTTTTATTTCGATATGGAATGCTTTCTAATTTTATTTTTCTTGATCCTTACTTCCAAATTTTTGTATTCTTAGAATTGTTCTTTATTTCCGATATTCGTATGGGGAATCAAGGATTTACCTGTAGAATGCTGGCGCTGATGTCGGTCTGCTTAATCCACAATTCCAAGGGTTGAGTGCGCCAATTCTGCTTGGCCAGCAGCGCCAGACAGCGACCAATGAAGGGATCTCCGATGCAGCGGGATCTCGTCATGTCCAGGAGACGCAGCTGGCGACAGTTGGTCATGAATAGAAGTAATCCTGCGGGACTCTCTAGCTGATAGCCGCAGAGATGCAGCTCACAGAGCTCCGGCAATTGGACAGATAGTTGGGAGAGTATCTGATCGCTGAGACACTGCAGCTGGCCATCCTCCGACTGGCCATGCACCTCCAATCGGCGCAGCTGGCGCAGATTACTAATCTCCCCAAAGAAGCGTCCATAATCGTGGAGCAAACCACTAAAACGGAATCCCTCAATTTGCTGGACAGCTGGGGAATCACTTGGACGCGCTATGCGCGTCAGGACATCAAAGACAAAGTTCTTGGAGTAGATGGAGAGCTGGTGAAGACGCGGCAGTCGCAGCAGCTGCTGTGTGATGTCCGATTCCATGCACAGATGATAGTCGGCGATCTTGATGTGCTCCAGCGTGGGACACAGCTGGACATCGGCCAGATCACAGCAGTTGACCTCATCACAGTCCTCCATGATGTCGAACTTGCGCAGTTTCAGCTGCCGGAAGATGTCCCGAAAGTGCTGCGACTCCAGGAACTGACAGTCGCCCAGGCAAAGCTCCCTGAGCAGCTCCAGCTCGCACAGATACTTCCCAGTCACCTGGCAACCGCACAGCTTCAACTGGCGCAGCGCGGGAAAGACGCGCTTTAACAATTTCACATCCTCGTCGCCGAAGCGCACGTGACCACGTCGCGGTGGACCGCCCAGCCACTCCAGACTCGTCACGCCGCGCAGGCAAAATCCACTCAAGAGTCGCAATCTCCGCACATCCAGCCGATGGCAGCTGAGCCGCTCCAAGTGCGGTGACAGCGCCTTGATGAATGCCTGAAACTGGCCAGGCGTGGCGCGCACCAGCAGCTCATCCTGCAGGACGACAACAACGTGGCGCACGCGCGTCCGCCACAGCGCCTGGACAATGCTCCGCAGGCGACTGTGCAGCTGCATCAGCTCAAACTGTTGGTACACACTCAGCTGGGCGACTATCAGCTCCAGCACATCGTCGTTCAGCTGGAGCAGCGATATCCTGGGCACTTGGCAGCCTTTGCAAGCTGAAGGTCAATCAATTGTCCATGCTCAAGGTCAAGGTTTGTGCTCAACTTACCTGATTCCTCTTCGTTTGTGTTTGTGGTCATCTCTGCTTTGGTTCAGCGCATTCTCGACACTGAGGCACAAAAACAAATGACGACGCATCACCAGCTGTTCAGCTGTCCAGTTTCCATTGCTATTTCCACATTTCCAGCTACCTGAGAGCTCAATTTAGGGGTGGCTTTCCAGCCGGGCAGATCGAGCCACCTTACTACCTTGACTACCTAAAACTCTCTCTCTCTCTCTCTCTTAGGGATGTGCCAGGATAAACACTGTCGACTATCGCTTCACATTAATCGTTGCGAGGTACAGTGAAAACGGCCTAACACATACGCCTGTTAAAGTTTACAGCTCTTCCCTTGTAAACTTAGTTTTTTGATTAATACAAAATTTACTTCTTTTTTTGCCTGTATGTACTTTCTTATGCACATATTTTTTGTAGTGGAGGGAAGTTACAGAATAAAGTTATTTTCCTTATATTTGCAGCATTTTCCATTATATACAAAATATTTTTGCTTACCTTTTTAAAATTTTAAAATAATGTAGGTATTCCAAAATTGTTTTTAAGAATTTATATAAAAAAAAAAAACAGAATAAAATTTTAGGAATCCAAAATAAGGAAGAAAAAATTAGAAATCATAAATTCGGTATTTCAAATTACAAAAATATTCGGAGTACAAAAATTGGGAAAAAATAGAAAAAGTATCTTTGGTTTTCCTGTCTTTGGCTAAATTCTTTCGAATAGTTATATACATTATTCAAATAGCTCTGTAATTTTTTATATAGAAGGTCAAAAGCAAAAATCAAAAATATTTGATTAATCGCGCGATTTTTAATAAAATATTTTTTTGCTATTCCTAATTTTTGTCTTCCTAATTTTTGTTTTCAAAATGTCTTCCTAATAACTGTATTTCTAATTTTGGATTAGTAAATTTGGATTCCTCATAACTAATTTCAAAATTTTGGATTTATAATTTTTTTTTTCCGAATTTTCGTATTCTGAGTATAGAACCCTATTTTCTACAACCCAACTAATTTAATTTTGGGAATTTCGACTGCATTAGGTAAAACCTACCAATTAAACGAGAAAATATTTTAAATATTTAAAAAAATTGCGATAACTTACTGTACCGGTCTGTAAACTTACTAATACCTAGTCATCATTTTAAACCAAAATTATTAACTAAAATATAATAAACAACAACTATCTAATCAGCCATTCAATATTTTGTTATCAGTCAAAGAACTTGTAGACGTTTGGCTAGAAAGTTTTTGAAAAAACTTGATTCAAAGTTCCGATAAACTATATTATTGAATATCAACTGATAACTTTTAAGAGGTCTGCTGTTAATTTCGTTTTCGTTTGTTAATAACAAAGATTAAATTGCGACTAGAAGATACTCTTTTTTATATGTGCAGAGGAAACTTGTGTTTCGAATTCCATTCAATTGAATCATTTATATATCGTCATTGCATAAGATTTATCTGATTCTGGGTGAAAGGACAGGAAATATCTTAGTATGAAAATCTTTTTTGTTTCTTAAGATATCTCAACCAAACTCACAGATTACCCCTAGTCTTTAATCAAAATCCCCTGTCAAAAATTGTTCATTCAGCTGTAATCTGTTGATGCTTCGATTTTGACTTCCATTCAACATTTCGTTTAAATTTTTTGTTGTTGTTTATTTGTTGTTTGGTGCTTACTACGTTATCAATTTGTATGTATTTAATTACATTTAACTTTTACAATATACTCTATGTTGCATGTTGTATGTATAATGTATAATGTATTGTATTTTTATATTTATTTTTTTTATTATTACATATTATTATTTATCCAATTTCATTTGTCGTATAGGCATATATTGTAGGTATATATAGTGTTTATATGTATTGTATCTGCATTTTTATAGTACATTATTGTTTCTATTTACTTAGTATTGTTACTGATTTTTTACTTTACTTTTCTTTTCATTTATTTATTTGTTGTTGCTTTAATTGGCTGCCAAGCGTTGTTTTTTAGGAAACAGCTTATTGTTGATAATAATTAGAATTAATGTATATATATATGTGTGTGTGTGTATGTGTTGTATATATTACTCGATTTATGCACTACGCAACTTACAAATTAGTTTTGAATTTCTTGTCGTTTATTAAATATTGCAAAACAATTGAAATTTTGTTGTTGTTGTTTAAAAATTGCCATACAGTTGATCAGTAAATATATATAAGTTACTAATAGTACAATACATAATATATATATATAGTTTAGTCTATATATGCACTTTATATGCTGCGCTCTATACACAATCATCAAAACTATTTCGCCAAAAACACACCAAAAAATCTAACACGTCTAAAACAACTACATAAATTTGTATGCATGCGTGTGTGTGTGGGTGTGTATTGTGGGTGTATGTGTGTATAAGAAGTTCTCTGTACTTTGCCTATATAAAAATACATAAGACTTAAGCGACTCTCGTTAAAACTTCGCATAAATCTTCTACTTCGTGTTTGCTTCATTTTTGCACTTGTTTAAACAATTTTATTTATGCGCACATTATTTGTTATATTTTTTATTTTTACAATTTTCAATTGTTCCCTGCATTCTTAGTACATATTTTTAAAAAGTTTTAGCGCTGCCAATTAAATGCCTTAAAAATAAAACAAAATACGAAAGCAAAACCAACAACTGTTTTTTTTTTTAAATTTTTATTTGTTTTTATATATTTGTTGTTTATGTTGTTTTATTTGTGTACATGTACATATTTTTGTTTTTGTTAATTTAAATTATAAATGTTTAATTAAAATTATTAAATTAATAAAATGTTGCATTTAAAAGGAAGCATTATGTGTGTGTGTGTGTGTGTATATATGGGTGTGAATAATCTTGACTCAGCTAATAATAATTTTTTATTTTTTTTTTATACTTTTCATTAATGTTTTTTTTTTGTAAAATTTAAAGCAGATATGTTGTTGCTTGTGGCGCTTGGGGCTTGCTTTTGTTTTTGTTTTTTTAAATGTATCTTTTGTTGTTTTGTTTTCAACATAAGCACAGTAATTGTTATAATTATAATTGTAGAGTTGTGCCTAGTTTGTATTTTTATTTTACTTGTTGTTAACTTTAATAGTGTGTGTGTGTGTGTGAGTGTGTTCTGTATTGGGGGGGTTATAACTCCATTAATTCTTCATATGCTTCGTCTTCATCTTCAACTTCATCTACTGCTTTTTTTTGCGTTCTTAATTGTTGTCATATATGTATATATTTTATAATTATAATCGTAATCATAAAGATAGCTCGTTCGCTATTCTCTCTACACACACACACATTTTTCTCGTATATATGTTTATACGTTTAACTAAATACTAATCCACTTTCGCTCTGTCTCATTTATGTTTATCCTCAATCTTAATCAGTTTTAGTAGTTCAACTAACATTAAATATAATTATAATAATAATAATATAATTTTTTCTTGCATTTTATCTTCATCGTTCGTTAGTTCTTGACTTAATCCTACGCCTGCGCCGCCTTTTTATCCAGCTTCCTCTTGATTTCCTGCCTTTATCAACTGTTTCAATTCAATTTTCTCCTTCTTCAACAAGTTTTCTTACTTAAATCTTAAATGGGTTAATGAATGGTTTACTGAAGGTAAAGGGCAGAGTGTAGATGGAAGGGCGGGGGGGCTTGTATTATTAACTGGGCGCTGCTATTAGCATAATATGTATGTATAAGTATGTATGTGTGTAGTTAGTTAATTTATCATTATGCTGATCTCTCTGTTACATACTTTGTTTGCCTTACAACAAAATGCACAAAATAATACAATTTCTCAATGAATTTTGCAAAAAGGTTTTGCTGCTGTTTTTCTTATACAAAGTACATATATATATATTGGGGCTGCCACAAAATGGTACACTTGTTTTTATATGAAGATACACTTTTATGCAAAATGGTACATTCTTTTAAAAATGTGGTACAACCGTGCTTGTTGTTAGTATGCATGTCTCTCTCTTACTTTCGCTGCCTTTCTTGCTCTATCTTAACTTAACGAAACATAATTAATAGACCTCAGATTTTGCATATTATTATAAAGATAACATAGGTGAATTCTGATTGCACCAAAGTTCGTTTCGTTGAAAATAGAGTTGAAAAAGTGGCGCATATTTTAATTTTTTTTGCATATTTTCGATATGCATTAAATATTGTTTTTTTTTCTTTAAATTATAAAATACCTAAATACAAAGTTTGGTACCAATCTGATGAAAAATATGGAAGTATGCAAAATCCCAGGTCTAATAATTAAAGTGAACGAAGAGGTTTTCAAATGTTTACTTGGCCCACTCCGCTCTTGGCCTGGCTAAAAGCACAGCTAATAGCCACGTTTAGCGTTCACATTGCGCGTACTTTCAAAATGTAACAGGGACGTGAGAAATTAATCAATAAAGTAAAATATATATAGACGCTAAGCGTCTAAAAAGATCGTTTAGGAGAAGAACAGCGTTAAAGTTTAACTATGAGATGTTTAGCTTTCTTGTATTGCACGTTGCACAAGTGGACAGCAAGAGGGGAGTGTGCCAAAGGGGGCGTGGCGAAGCGAAGAGAGGAGCGTAAACATATTGGGTTGAAGGCGTAACCAGCGCGCTGTTTTAAAAACTATACATATATATATGCTTATATATATAAGTGTTAGGCTGCTATAATCCTTTTCGATTTCTATGCATGTATAATTAGTTCCCTTAATGGATGTGGATACTTCAACTTCGTCTTCTTGCTGTTGTTGTTGTTGTTGTTGGTTGCCTTCAATTTGCCACTCGTTTTACCATTGCGTCGCGGCTGCTGTGGCTCTTGTGGCTGTTGTTGCCGCCGCCGTCGTCGCTGTCGCCGTCGTCGGATAGCCATGCAGCAGAGGCTACTGTTAGTAAACCACCGGATGTTGCTCAACATTGCTGGGCAGATGCTGCAGCTGCATGGCCGCCCTGGCCAATGCACTTGGATCACTTATCAATGCTATGGGCACCTGTGGCGGTGGCTGTTGCTGCTGTGGCGGCGCCTGTGGATGCTGTTGGCTGCTGATGGTGTTGCTGCTGCTGCTGTTGTTGCTGCTGCTGCTGATGTTGCTGCTGCTGCTGATGATGATGCGCCGCCTGCTGTATCGATAGCTGCAGCAATTGTTGCTGCTGCAACTGTTGTTGCTGCTGCTGATGTGCTGCCACCGCCGCCTGCTGTTGCTGTTGTTGCTGCTGTGCAGCAACCTGTTGCTGATGCTGCTGATGTGCCACTACCGCTGCCTGCTGTTGTGCAGCGGCTGCTGCTGCCGCCTGTTGCTGTGCCGCGGCAGCTGCTGCCGCTTGCTGTTGGGCAGCAACTGCTGCTGCCGCCTGCTGTTGCTTCTGCGATTGCTGCGCGTTGTGCGAGATCAGCGAGCTCGTGACCAGCGGCACCAAACCGGGCGTCAACTGGACGGCACCGGCGCCAGCGGCAGCAGCTCCAGCTGTTATCTGTTGTATGGTGTGCATTGTTGTCGTCGCCGAGTGATGGGGAACTGCAAGAGGTGGAGGGGGGGGAAGATTAGACATTCGAAATTAATAATATTGATTCTATATTGTTTATTGGTTCTGTGTCCGACTCACTTATGATCGGTTTCACTTCCTGCTTGACTTGGGTCAGCACACCAGCCGGTATCTGCGGATGCGGATGGATGGGTGGTGGCGGCATCATAGCGTCCGGATGATTCATCTTCATGTGGCGCTTCAAATTGCCCCGCTCGACGAAAGCCTTGCTGCACAGCGTGCACGCGTGCGGTTTCTCGCCCGAATGGGAGCGCATGTGCGAGACCAAGTGACCTGCGAAACGGACAATGGAAGCGACATGAAGATATCTGATTTTTTTTATCTTTTTGGGTTTGCCGTCAACGAAAGATCATATTTCGACAACGGCAATTGAAAGAACAACTTAAACTCTTGAGAGGATCGGCTCCTCATCCGAATCGAGTGAACGGGCGCGCGGTCGTTTGTACTTAGTTAATGGAATAATAATAATAATGATATTATGGTAGGACTTGTGGGAACAGCAACACATTTAGATGCACAGTGCAGCGAACTTTGGGACAAAAGTCATTTGAATTGTAAACCCTATAACAATTTTAATTCTTAACACTAGCTTAATTTGTGTTTATCGACATGCAGCTAATAAAGTTAATTGATGGTTTTAGCAAAATATTCTACAACAGTATTTAACCTAATTTAAGCATAATCTGTGCTATCAATACATATAGCTCATGAAGACACAATGAAGGACTATAAATTTTATATAGCACAAAACATAACGATAGTGTAATCGGATCTACAATACTTACGTATTTACCTTTTCTAATGCGATCATGATTTAGAAATTCTTAAAATAATGAATAACAATTAATCGAAATTAATTACAGTAGACTCTCGCAAATTAGAATTATTTGGGGTTTCAAAAATATGATATATTTCGAAACTCTTATCCGATAAAAGGTAATTCAGAAAAAAAACTAGATAAAAATTAAAATTGTATTTTCTTATTTTAATATTAAGTTGCATTGGATATATTGAAAACCTCTTCACATTCTATCAGAGCTGAAACTTTTTGGTGGTTTTTAAAAAGCAGTCTATTTAAAAATATAGGTTATTATTTTATTAAGTTTTCACTATATCCAGACACAGCTCTAGTAATCACAATTTTTGTAATTTTCACAATTTATTTCACATTTTTATACCCGTTACTTAAAAAATAAGTAAAACGATATATTGTATTCGTGGAAATGTATGTAACAGAGAGAAGGAAGCTTCTCCGACCCTTAAAGTATATATATTCTTGATCAGCATCAACAGTCGAGTCAATTAACTAATTAACGTTAACTACTATTATTACCTAGCATCCTACTAAATCTTAACAAGATAGGACAAATAGAAAGGTGGTAATGGCTGATTAAAGTTTTTAAGCAATGTATGTAAGTGCCTAAAAGCATGCAATAAAAATATTGTACATTTATTTAAATAAGTAACAGGTGTCCTAAAGTCGGGAGCTCGACTATAGCCTTTCCCGCTTGTAAAATACAAATTTAGGGTTGTTTTCGAATTTCGCACTTTTTGATCATAATTCATGGAGGCATGGGGTATTGTACGATCAAATTTAAAAAAAAATTTTTTGTTTACAAAAGTATTGTAATATTGTTGGGTGAATTTATTCATATTGTAAGTCGGTTGAGTTTCTACAAAGTTATGGGAATATTGTGAATGCAAAAATAAATAATATTTTCAATTTTAAAATTCTTGACAATTTTAACTCTAATTTGTGAGATTTCACTGTCCTATGATTGCGCTCTCAATATTTTATGATAATGGGTAAATTACATTAAAGTGCATCGCATAAACGTAGTTAAGTATGTAATATTAAAGTATAAACCACTTTGACTTTTGTCCCTGGCCGCACTGTGATTTAAAGGGGAAGATGGATAGGGGTATAATATGGATTTGATATGTTTGGTAGGTTGATTGGTTTGCTGGTTGATAGCAGACAGCGACTGCAACTGAATTGAGAGGACTACTATGCTGACGCCACGTCTCGCATGATGCAGTACAGTGTACAGTGTACACCTGACTGAGGGAGTGACTCACCTTTGCATATGAAATTCTTAGGGCACTTTTCGCAGGCAAACGGACGCTCGCACTCCTGGCCCTTGGTATGGCTGCGTTGATGGAACAGTAGATTGCCCTTGAGGGGGAACGATTTGCCGCACGTCTCGCAGGTGAAGGGGCGATCGCCGGTGTGGCAGCGTGACATGTGATTGATCAGATGCTCCTTGCGGGTGAAGGGCTTGTTGCACACGTTGCAACAGTGGGGATTGTCGCTAGAATGCTGACGCATATGATTATTGAGATGCTCCTTGCGTGTAAAGGTCTTCTGGCAATATTCGCATTTATGGGGCGAATCTCCAGTGTGCAGTCGAACGTGATTCGTCAGATGCTCCTTCCGGGTGAACGTCTTCTTGCAGTAGCTGCAACGATGCGGCGAATCGCCCGTGTGCTGACGCACATGATTCGTTAGATGCTCCTTACGGGTAAACGTCTTCGTGCAGTATGTGCACTTGTGCGGCGATTCGCCTGTATGTTGCCGTACATGATTAACCATGTGATCTTTGCGTGTGAACGCTTTCGTGCAGTACGTGCACTTGAACGGTGTCTCACCCGTGTGCTGGCGTATATGATTCACCAGATGCTCCTTGCGCGTAAACGTCTTCATGCAGTAGGAGCAGCGATGCGGCGACTCTCCCGTATGCTGGCGCACGTGATTTAACAAATGCTCCTTGCGCGTGAACGTCTTGGAGCAGAAATCGCACCGATGTGGCGTCTCGCCTGCTTGCGTGGTAAAATGTAGGAAATAGATACAAATAACATAATAGATTAGTAATCATTGATATTCACTAAATACTAAATTTAAGTTGTCTGTTTGTATTTATCAGTCCTTGTCATGTCCTTGTCTAAATAAGTATATGGCATGGGCGATTTTCTTAGCCCCTTGAGTCTAAAGTTTGATGCACAGGAAAGATTAAAATCGTTTGATCACGACAAAGTGATATTAATGTTCTGATCACAGAAACAAATATAAATTTAAATGTGCTTAACAGTTCTTACAGTTGGAGATCGCGTTTTCATTTTATTTCAGCTGTGATCACAGTAATTTCACATTTTTATGTATATTTGAAGATCAGTTTATAGCAGTGGTGGGCACGCAGTGGCTCCGGGAGCAGCGGCTGCTAATATCGCACTAATTTCTATATATTCAATAAAATATTAGATTTTATGGATAAGTTAGAGCACAGCTGTGATCACAGTGGTTTTTGTATATTATATTGAAGATCACTTTCTACTGAATAAGCAATATTTTTTGCTGTGATCACAGTGAAATTACAACATAATTTGCGAATATAATTGTTAGTTTCAAAGAGAATTTGTTGGTTATTTAAAACAACTATGCTAGTTTTCTGTATACATTTTCTTGGCAAATTAAAACATCGATTTATGAATCTCAGCATTCGATATTTTTGATAATTTCCTGTCAATTGAATCACAGTAATCACTGTGATTGATATTGAAAGTATCTATTACTTCTATTGTTATCACGCCCATCCCTTGGGAGTTGAGTTCGTTCGTTATCGCTGCTCGTGCACCAATCGCGCAAGTGTGTGAGTGTGTGTGTGTCTGAGTTGGAGTGTGTGTTTGTATGTTTGTATGTGGATGTGCCTTCCGGGTCAGAGTGTGTTGGCAAAGTAGGAATGACTTTTGGAGTTGAGTGTGTAGGTGAGTGTGTAGGTGAGTGTGTGTGCGTCGCACATATACGCACCCGTGTGCTGGCGTATATGAATCGTTAGATGCTCCTTACGGTTAAACGTCTTCTCACAATATGTACACTTGTGCGGCGTTTCACCTGTATGTTGCCGTATGTGAATAACCATGTGATCTTTGCGCGTGAACGCTTTCGTGCAGTACGTGCACTGGAACGGTGTCTCACCCGTGTGCATGCGCGTGTGATTCACCAGATGCTCCTTCCGGGTGAACGTCTTCGGGCAGTAGGTGCAGCGATGCGGCGTTTCTCCCGTATGCTGGCGCACGTGATTTAACAAGTGATCCTTGCGCGTGAACGTCTTGGAGCAGATGTCGCAACGATGCGGCGTCTCGCCTGTTGAGAGTTGAGTTCGTTATCGCTGCTCGTGCACCAATCGCGTAAGTGTGTGTGTGTGAGTGTGTGTGTATGTCAGAGTTGGAGTGTATGTATGTGGATGTGCTTTCCGGGTCAGGGTAAAAGTAGGCAAGTAGTAGGAATGGCTTTTGGAGGTGTGTGTGTATGTTGTGATTGTCGTCTTGCTGTCCGTTATTGTGTTGGTTCTGTTTTGTCTCTTTACCTGTATGCCAGAGTATGTGATTGGTGAAGTGCTCCTTGCGGCTAAAGCTCTTGCCGCAGATCTCGCAACGGAACGGCGTCTCGTTGGTGTGGGAGCGCATATGGTTGGCTAGATGCTCCTTGCGCGTGTATTTCTTGCCGCAGACATCGCACTGATGCGGTGTTTGACCTGTTTATTGATATGGTAGTACACAGAACAGAGAACAGAAAGTATAGGGTAGGGATAGTTCTTTTAGCTATTAGTTTTCCTAGCTTTTTTTTTTCTGATTAGCGCAAGCAAAAAAAAAAACAAATAAAGAAAATTTTCTTCAACGCGCGTCACTTTTTTTATATCGTCTCTTCTCTAATTTCAAATTAGCCCGCCAAAAATTAAACAAATAAATCAAAAACAAACAAAATAAATATATCAAATGAAACAAAAAATAAGCACAGTCGTCGTATAAAGTATTTTGACAAAACTTAAGTTAAATTTACTAGTAATTTGAACTTACTTTATGTTAAGTTTGGCATCAATGGAAAGTTCATTTAAATTCCGTTTGAATGATACAAAACTTTCCCTAACCCACTGAAAATTTTGAGTTTTTGTAAAAGTCTACTGTTTTTAACTTTTTTCCTCGGTCTCAAAAAATGTTTTGATGCAAAAAGTATCTCTAAACAATTTTCATAGTGACTGCATAAAGAAATTTTCAAAAATCTCATCACTATTTTTTTTTATGATTTTTTGTATAAAATGATCACAGAAATATTTTGAATGAAAAGGATAAAAAAGTAGCTAAAATGGTAATTTTTTGCAATTTTCAAAAACTTATAAAAGAAATACTAGCAGTGATTTTTGAAAATTTCTTTTTGCAGTCACTCTAAAAATTTTTTAGATCAAGGAAATAAGTCAAAGCAGTTGAGACGTTAACGAAAATTCAAAATTTTCAATTGTTACTTAATGGGCTAAGAAAAGTTTTGTATCATTCAAACGTAATTTAAATGACCTTTCCATTGATGCCAAACTTAACATTAAGCAAGTTAAAAGTAAGTAAGTAGATTTAACTTTAGTTTTGTCAAAATACTTTATCCGACGACTGTAATGATAAACAAAAAAGAATAACGAAATCCCGCGGCAACGCTATGTGTGTGTGAAACTTGGCCGTGACTTGCGTTGCGGAGGCTCGGCATTATATTTTTATTTTCTTTTATTTTTTGTGGGTGGCGCATGGGCGGTGGGCGTGGTTGGTAGTCATGTGAAGCGTATGTGTGTATGTGGGGATATGGATGTGTTTGAGTGTGTAAGTGTGGGTGTGCCTGTTACTCTACTATAGAATAGACTATTCATAACAATATAAACATTTTAAACGACTTTCGACTGGCGCTGTGAATACCCCAAATGCGTTTATCGATAGCTTTCCAGCTGCTGATGTGTGCGTGTGTGTGAACGTGAAGTTCGTCAAGTTTGAATGAAACGAAACCGGGTTCGACGCCAATAAGAATAAGCCTAGCTTACAATGCACTTGCATATGTTTAAGTGTAAGTGTATGTGGATGTGTGTTCGAATGAGTATCTCTCCAGCCCACTAGGTGTGTGTACTGTGTGTGGGCGTGTATCTGTCTTGTGTCGCACAGTTAACGCCGTAGGCATAGGCACAGGACGTTGGCAATCGACAAGCAGCAACAACGAACGTTTCATTTACTTTCTTGGACACCCTGTACAGCTGAGAGAGAGCAAGCGAACGAGAGAGAGTGGTGGATAACGAGCGTGGTGAGGAGAGGTACACAGGCAAACGACACGATGAGATAGTGGTGGATATCGCAACAAAGACGATCGAAATAACGGTCGCAGGTTGTGGGGAAAATGAAGTGGAAAGAAGATTGGCGGATTGATGAGTGTGGATGTTTGGTTTGGTGATTTGTTGTTGTGAGTGAGTGTGTGTGTGTGATGTTGGCTTGGGGGGAGGAGTGTTATGAGCGGTATGAGCGAGTATTGAGCGAGTGTTTTTGGAAACGTATTTTGGAGCTGAAGCACAATCGATAGCATTAATTTATCTCAGTTCTAATTTAAAATCAATTCAAATTGATTTAATTACATAACATAATTAAATCGATTTTGAGTTGTTTCGGAAATCACTAAATAAAAAACACCAAAAATGATTATAATAATATAAAATGGTCTATCGATTGTGTAATATTTTTTATCGACGGTTATGCAGTTTGAAATTGTACGTTATTTTAAAAGCGATATTAAGGATCGATTTGTGAGTGAGGTGTGTTGAGGTTGTGAGTACGAAAAAAAATGCAAAAGGAAACTGATAGGCTACATATAAGGAGGCTTATATATAGGAAGCACAAGCAAAATGTAAGTGAGATAGGAGGAGTAGAAGGAAGCAGACGAGGAGGAAGTACGCACGATGAGAGTTGCGGTTACTTAATTGATTGACATTGATTTTGGATTTGATTGATTGATCAATTGATTTTGATATTTGGTTGGTGTGATGTGATGGCTGTTGATATATAATATATAGATATATTATCTGTAGCTGATATTGTTTACGGTTTTTTGTACTCTACTGGAATTTAGGTATTTGGCAATCGGTTATCGATTTGTTTTTGGTATTTAATTATTAATTTGCATTATTTTTTTTTCAGTATTCTTTTTGGAAAATGTTTAAATTTTTAAGTTGTAAATATATTTTTTTTTTTTTTGATTGTTTGGTAGTATTTGTTTTGTGGTCTTTTGGCGCTCGCCGCTCGCATTGTCCGCCCCCGGTCACCAAATCACACTCACCAGTGTGCCACATGTAGTGGTTAACATAGTGTTCCTTGCGCGTGAAGGACTTCTTACAAATATCGCAACGATGTGGCGTCTCACCCGTGTGTTTGCGCACATGATTGACCATGTGCTCCTTGCGCGTAAACGTCTTGGCGCAGTACTGGCAACGGAACGGCGTTTCGCCCGTATGCGAACGAAAATGATTGTCCAGATGCTCTTTGCGTGCGAAAGTCTTTTGGCAAATGGTGCAGGCGAATGGCTTGTCCGTTGAATGCCGTTTCATATGACGCTCCAAACTTGTGTTATTGGCAAAAACATTGAAGCAAACAATGCAGGTGAACATGGGACCGCCAATATGGATTTTGCCATGACGGGTCAAATCCTGCGATGTGGTAAAACCCTGACCGCACACCTGACACATAAACGGCTTGCGCTCGCTGTGGTAGCGACGGTGCACAATCAGCTGATAACGAAACTGGAACATCTTGCCACAAATATCGCAAACATGCGTACCAGTCGCTATGGGCGTGCCATCCGGCGCCAACGCTACGCTCGACTGACCATCGACGCCATGAATGCCGCCCTCCATTTTTGGCATTAGCAACTCACCCGTCGTCGTTGTCGAATTATTATTGTTGTTATTGTTATTATTGTTGTTGTTGTTGTTGTTACCCCCATTATTAGCCCCATTATTATTGTTCCCGTTGCTACCTGAGCTAGTCGTGGTCACCGTGGCGCTGCCCTGCTGGCTTCCAGCATTTGTGCTTGTCACTGATTGCTGGACTTGCTGTTGCTGTTGTTGCTGTTGCTGTTGTTGTTGTTGCTGTTGCTGTTGTTGTTGCTGTTGTTGAGCTGATGCCGCTGCTGAGGCGGCTGCTGCAGCCGCTGCTGCCGCATTGGCCGAGGCCATTACAGCAGCAACGGCTGCATTATTTGTGGACACCGCCGCTGCGGCTGCAGCTGCGCTTGCCGAATGCGTCGTCTGCGGTGGCAGTGGTGGCGGGGGTGGCAGTTGTGGCGGTGGCAACTGACTGCCATGCACCGCGGCCACATGGTTCACCACATCGCCATGGATTTTGCCAAAGACCTCGTGATACGTAAATAGCTGCGATATATCCTCAATGTTCACTTTATACATTTCAATGCCGTGTGGCGGCTGCTGCTTGCCGCCGTCCTCTTTATGATCAACGACTTTATGTGATAATCCGGGCGGAGGGCCGCCCAACGTGATGGTGGTGCCACCGCCAGTGGTCACCACCGGTGCTGAGACCACCGAAGGTGCCGAACTGGCAGCGCTCACGTGCTGCATTTAGAGAACGGGAAATGAATTTTGATTTCGCTTTCCGTCTCTAGGTTCTCAATATATATATGTTCAATGTGTATGATTTGGAGTTGTTTGTTGTGGTTAAAGATGCGTCTCGAATTGTTGTTGTTGTTGCTGCTGCACCTGGTGAAGCTGCTGTTGTAGATGTTGCTGCTGTTATTGTTGATGTTGTCGTAGTTGTTGCTGCGATCCTACATATTGTATTTGTTGTTGCTGTTGTTGTTGCTGCTGTCGACTGCTATCGCCGGCCGTCGTGGCTACAAAAAGTCAAGTGGTAAATTTGTTGTCTCTGATTATTGACAATTGGACAATTGCGTGCCTCGAAAAACAGGAATTGGAGCGCTTGGCCAAATTACCATGTAACTTCTTCTTCGTCTAGTTGTCTTTTAAAACCTTTCCTCTTCTTGGTGTTGTTGTTGATATTTCTTAGCTGCCAGTTGAAATTATTTGTAGTTTTCACCTGCGAATAAAAAAGAACATTGTGAAGATCAGTAAAAATAAAAAAGTGTTAGCCAATTCTAGTATAAAAGTACGTCACTACTTTGGTATTTTTAAGTGCCAAAGTCAGCTTTAATCTATCTAAAAAGTAGTAAAAGTTAAGTTAACAGTGTAAAAACATTTAACTTATACCATAACAGCACCGGTTAACAGTGTGCTAACATTTAGCATGTTGTGTTTATTTTAGCGAATTACTTGTAGTTGTTATTTGTTGTTATTGTTCTTTTAAGTGCAGAAATGTAAAACTAAAACTGGTGCATTAACGAATGGCGAACGTTAACCCTTCAATGTAACGTGCAAGTACAGTTACACACACACACACACTTTGAGTGTGGAAAGATTTTCAAAAAGGCTGCTGGGCAGTTATTGATTTTATAATATCAAATGATATAAATTGCCCATTAGCAAAGAGAGAAAGAGAGCAAAGAAGAGAGAGGAGTGTCCTGCACACACAATGAAATAACTTTATATAAATTGTAAAAGCAAAACACACACACTAACACAAATGTGAAGAAGGTGGAGAAAAAGGGAGTGGAGTTTGCTCATGATGATGATGATGGGTGTGAAGTGGGCTATGTCAATGCCTCGCCTTAGCAGGATTCAGGATTTAGATATCCAATCAGAGTATACAAGCATTTGATAGAAATGTTGAGAGCAGAGTGTGAGAGGGAGATTGTGAATTTGAAGTGAAGAGAGGCGAAGAGGAGAGAAGGCAGGTGGCTGATGTGAATATCAAGAAGTACAAATCGATTAAAGACAACGCGCTTTGGAGCATAAGTGTTGTAACTGTATACATGTGTGTGTGTCTGTGAGTGTGTAAGAAAAACTCTAGGGAGAGGGGAGTTTAAGTAAGCGAAGTAGTGAGAGAAGAGAAGCGAATGAGCGAGCGAGCGCGCGCACACGAGTGGGGGTTGCGGATGTAGGATGAAGAGTAGGTTGTTTGCATAGGTCCTGAGCTGTAGTAAGCGCTTAAGCTGCTCAACCCACTTCCCCTGCTCTCTCCCAAAATGCCAGCGCTCTCTCATTCTCTCGGTTGTGTCTTTACATTTAGATTGTTTTCACTGGCCCAGCAAATAATTCAGCTAAACAGACAACACACAAACCAACGCACACATACTAAAACAATACAAATGAAAGAGAGAGAAAGAGAAACGGGGAGTGGAAACTGGGCGAGTTCATGTAACACAAAAAGGGCGCCACTTTTTATGTGGTGAGGTAGGAATACATATACACATATACAATTACACACACATATGTATATAATATATGTAACTTTAGTTTGCTTATTCTGCTGACTGGGCCCGGGAAAATGGGCGGAGCGGGCATGAGAAAATGCTGATAAATCTAAGTACTAAAATAACTGTGATAAAAATACACATTTGAAAGTCAAAAGAAAACTGTATAGAATTGTCAAATTTGTATTGGGGCTATGTTAGAACAGAAGAAAATTAGAGATCGATTTTTTTTTTTGGCAAATTTTAAAAAGCTTCCTAATTTCTGGAAGATATCTACAAAAAATGTGTTATTAATAAATGTAAATTTTCGATTCGATTGCAATTGCAATAAAACCAAAACATTAATAGAACACCCTGACCTTCTTTCACTTTTGTCACTTACCTTATGCAACGTACTTTGCTCTATTTGGGGTTAATTGTCGCCTCTCTGTCTCACCAGGAGCAGAAGTTACATATTAAATGTATTTTACAGTTAACCGGCTGACGCGCTTTATGCGCTTTCAATCAGTATTTTGTTACGTTCGGACCACCTGCAAAAAGAGAGCCAACGATAACAACAGCAGCGGTGAGCAACAGTTTGTTTTGTGTTTATGTTTACGCGAAATAATCAAACGGACCGCGCGGTACAGTTTCAGCCCCCCCGTTCCCTTTATTAACAATCGACGAGTGAGCTCTTCAACGAGGGAGGGCGCAGCAAAAGCAAATCAAGTGAAAATTATTTGCAGTCAATATGCAAAGAGCACACACGCACACATGTATGAATATGCGTCAATGTAAGTGTGTGTGCACACAGATAAAAGCTGTGTCGCAGTTCGTTCGGCTGCAGGGGGCAACAGACAATAATTGGCAGGGCTAACATGATTGAATGATTGAAATTGGAACTTGGTGAATATATGTACATTTATATTATAGTAACACAAATACATTTATGTAGATGTGTTTATTCATTTATAATATACATTCAATAAGCAGACATCGAAAATACTCAATACTATCTAGAAAGAACTCAAAAGCGATACCGCGCTAACAAATCAAATTAATTGTATCTACTGTAAGTACATACAATATACATACATACATTCTGACATATGTATGCTTGCTTGTGTGGATGTGTGTACTATATCTATTGCGGTATGTGCGTGCATTGCCCGTCTTCTAGATGATGGAGCTCTCGTGCTTTTTCTTCGCTTTTGGCTGCCCCGCCAATAAAGTACAAAAAAAAAAAAGTATTTTCTGCTCTCTGTATCTTTTTCCCGCTCTCTCTGTCTCTCTCAATCTCTGGTTTCTCGGCCTGCGGTCGTCTCTTCGGTGTGTGGCCTGCCCTCGACTCTTCTTGCTTGCTTTGTGCACTTTTATGCTTTGCTTTATTTGTTATTTCGTTGTCCGCTCACACGACGTTCGCAGCAAAACTCGCTCTCTCGCACGCTGTTGCTGTCTCTCACTCTCTCACACTGTAGCGCACCGTTTACATTGCCTCTCATTATTCATTGAACGACAACGCTCCCCCGTTTCCCCACACACACACCCCTCGGACGATTTGCACGACGACGCTACGTACAATTCCAACTGCCTAAAGCGGAAAACCAATAAAAACGAATTGAATCGCAAAGCGTAAGTACAAAATAAAGCGAAAAAGGCTGGCACAGGCAAAACGAGAAAAAATGAAAGCTAAGGCGGCGAGCGACGAACGGATGGATCGGAGCGAAACGAAGCGGAGAGCGAACAGTACAGGCGGCGCATACAAGTTTTGCGTTTTGCCCACATTCTATGCCGAACTCGAGTTATAGTTATAATTATTGCTGCCGTGCTGTTGCCCGTCGTCTCGTCTATCTCTCGGCTTTTTATTTTTAATTTTGTTTGGTTGTCGCTCAATTTTTTTCGTTGAGCGAACAGAGAGATAGAGAGAGAGACGAAGCAGAGACATATTTTCATTACAGCCAATTAGTGTGCATTTCATAATTGTTTAATAAAATACAAAATATATTTAAAGGAAACTCGAATAGAAAATATTTTATATTTTATAAGCATTATTCGTTCATTAAATAAAGTCAAAGAAAATGCAATTGCACAAATATTCTAATCAGAAATCTGAAATGAATGTAACATATGGTAGCCAAAAATCTAAAAATGTAATTTTTTGAACAACGTATACACACATTATCACACACTCAAATGTATGTGCATTGAAATCATCTTACTTGCATTTGCATTTATTAATACGAAAAATTCATTTTTTTCGAAAATGCAACCCTGTGCCGCCTTGCAAACAAGAAAATGACACGATGATGACGTTAATGGGAACTCGGTACGTGTGTGTATATTTATTACGCACACACAGACAAGCACACAGATACAATACATAAGCATACAGCAGCTCACGTATCTCATATACACACTCACACTAGTTCACACTCTCGCACTCAACGCACACACTCACACTGACGTCGACCGCAAAGTCATTTGATAATATTGTATTAGAATTTCACAAAAGATACACTGTTTTCCAATTAGATTATTTTGCACTCGCTTGCAAGAGAACATTTCACAAAATTGTGTTTGACGCCCCCGCCAATTGGTCGCTTGCAATTTTTGCATAAACATTCGCTAAAATATGTTCTTATGACGCCATTATATGTATGTATGTATGAAAAATTACTTGGTTGTAGTGGTGACGGTGCGTGTATTTGTATGTGTGGAAAAAACTTTAGCAGCAGCAACAGTAGTAGAAAAATCAAAACGCCGCGCGGGTGAGAGGCGGTGGTGTACGGTGTACAGAGCAAAGCAAACTGAAAATTGAATGAGACGCGGAGGCAGCAGAAGCAGAAGCAGCAGCGCGATGTAAAGTTCTTCGTGAGGCGCGTTCGTTTCGTGCACTGCACGAACACACAGTGAGCACCATAAACACATTTCACACGTTACATACAAAAAAAGTGGAATTTACAAGGCTTTAAAATGTATTTCAAAATATAATGATAAATATGTATTTAATTGATATAATATTTCAACTATCTCAAATCAATAATAATATTTTTATAATAGCTTTCAAAACGGCGATTTAGTTGGCTAAACGTTATGTCAAAGTCCGTACAGCTTCTTTAGATACGATTTTAGTAATACCCGATTGAAATGAATTCATGTGATATTTTATTCTATGTTTTATATGATATCTTTTAGAATTTGTATCTGGTAAATTTCTTGCTTTCAGATTGTGTTCAGTGTGTATTCATGCGAGGCTATTATTTCGTGTTCGGTGTTCCTGTTTCTCGTGGGAGAGGCAGAGGTAAAGCAAAAAGAGACAAAGAGAGCGGGAGAGATACAGAAACAGTGCGCCGTATCTGTGTGTGAGTGCGTTGGTGTGCGATTGCGTTGTTCTTATTGACTGCGCGTTGCTTTTTGGGGCTTGTGCTTTGGCATAAAAAGGCGGTAAAATATTTAACTGAAATATGGCTGCATCCAAGTTGTACAAGCTCAACCTTGCAATACTGGCTTTATATTTGATTCCCAATTGGGATTAAACACATATATGTATATACGCATACACATGCACATTGTGCATATGCACACACTTTACTTACAGCGGTCAGACCAGAAATCAAGCTCTTTTTGACTTGCCCACCACTCCTCTTTTTCCTGTATGTTGCAGCCGCAATAGCAGTAGCAGCAAGCGTCCCGCACCGCGACGCGTAAAATTCTTAATGGTGGCTGTAGACGGGGCACCGACGACGTCACAATTTTTACCGCACGCACTTTTGTTATCTGGTTTTAGCCCGCATTTTGTACTGCATTTACCCGTTTTTTATTGCAGCTACTTTACATTTATTATCTTTTTATTCGGTTTTTTTGCAGCCATGCATTATTTTTACACCTTGTTTTTATTTTTACAGTAGTTTAACAGTGACAACAAATTTAACATTTGATTCAACTGCTATATAACAGCGAATACTAAAAACTCCTGGAAAATGCCAACAATTCAAAGAATTTGTTTACTTTTAGCATATGGCACAAAATTATGCAAATAACTATTTGTTAAATAAATATAAACTATGCCGCGAAATTACTTATAACAAAACACGCTTATAAGCCAATTTTAATTTACCAATGGCTAGCAACCTCAAAAAGAGAATTGCAGAAGGAGTTGTTATCCTTCTCGCTCGCTCGCTTAGCGTTTGCCTTAGGAAGTTGCCTGACGGTAAGAAAAAAAATCATGTGGCAGCCTTGTAAGCTGGGAAAAAAAAGGTGGCAGCCAGCCATAAGGTTCCACGGATTTAAAAAATTGGTATTTTTCAGCAAAATTATCAGCAAATGTATCGAAATAGGCGTGATGAATTGTTTAGATAGATTTATCGATAAATCAATATCGTTAATAATTTAAAATAGCAATCGGCGCCCATTCAACAGATTGTTCATTTTTTATTTAATCAGTGAGTAATGAATAACTAATGAATGAATTTGTGGTTAATGACTAGTAATCGAATTGAATATACTAAAAATATTGATTTTATTATTATATTAAATAAAATTCAATAAATAAATGGGGCGGTAACGTTTAGAAAAGAATAAGGAACTCAAATAGTTTAGTTTGTGATTTGCTTTATTTCGCGTTATAGTAAAATAAATTACAAAATAAAATACATTTGCATATAATTCGTATCCTTACATTACTAAATATTAATTTACTCACAAATTTTGGGTTAATATTGCGCTGTGTGTTTTGCTATTACGAATCGAACAAATATCTATGTAAATATATGTATGTATATTCAGCCAGGCCACGCCCCTCAATTGTGCTGAGCCTTAAGCATAGTTTTATTTTTGCATTGTCGATAAGGAAGCCTTCTATATATACATCTATTAATATATATATATATATGTATGAAGATGAAACTATCAAAAATCACATAATTAAAAAGTAAAGAATAATATAGAAAACAAAATTAAATTCGTAACAGGGCGCAGGCATTTGTTAAAAAATACAATATTATTTTTTGGATTAGTCACTTTGGAATCCATTGAAATTAGTTCGATATTTGTTGTTGTCGTTGTGACTAAACCAATTACACAAATTACAATGTTTTAATATTTTTCAAGCATTTTTATACAGTGCACATTTAATATATTTTTCACGTTTCTTTTTGTTTTTTTTTCTTCTTTTTTTTTGGCAATTGGTTACGCGTTTCTTTTGCAATTATTGGTGTTGTAGGCATATTACAATTATTAAAATCATCCAAATCCTTGACTGCAATCGGTAGTTTCACTTACAAGAATATACAAATATGCTGCCATAGCTATGTATATTATTGTGTATATATAAAAAGTGGTCCTTAATTCGAGACAAATGTATGTGTGTGTGTGTTAAAAACATTCGTTTGATTTGTTGTTTGTTTTTACTTTTTGCGTGTGCTGCTTTCGTTAGATTCGGTCGGTGTAATTGGCTAAAAAACTTTCTCGTAAAGTTTATTAACGATATTACATGAAATTAAATTATACAAAAATGTTTTTAATCTTTTAGCCTTTTCAATATATCTAAATACATATACATATATGTGAGAAGTGTATAAGTTATAGTTAAGTCGAACAAAAGTAGTGGAAAATAATAAGAATTAAATGAACGCATTCAGTTTTAGTTTTGTTTTTTTGGGGAAGTACAGAATGGGATGCAGTACGAATCCACTTGGGGGCTGTGCTACAGAATAAAATACAGTTGTTGTTGTTTAGTTTTAATAAGCTAATATAAATCACGATAATATGGCCACGCTGCGCCGCGGACCGCCCTGACTGATGTTGTCCATGGAGGACCATTTCTTGATGCCATTCTTAAGCGCCTCGGCAGTCACCTTGTCCTGCATTACCCGTGACATGGCCTCCAGCTTTTGGGCCCGCTCCTTGGACAGCGGCTCTGTTGGGAAATTTAGCTCGTTTGCCTCGGCAAGCGTGCGCAAATCAAAATAATATTTGGCATAAACGGACGAGGGCACGTTAATGTTGAACTGCAGCAGCTCCAGAAATTGACGCTCCAGCTCGTTCATATCTTCGACCGTAATATCCTTGAGTATCTGGCAGTAATCGACATTCCACACTGCCTGGTCATCCCACACCTTGGAGGCAAGCAGTATGGCACCTGGAAAAAGCAGAAACTCGTTAGAAATGCGAATTTGGAATCAGTAAATCGTCACTTTACGACGTGTTTAGAAAGACAGACATAGGATTAGGTAAGCTAAATTAATTA
>JBAMBL010001923.1:0-45182 GCA_037043405.1 Drosophila subquinaria
CATGACAGAAGGAGGGGGGAGTTGTTAGGGGATTGGCGATGGGAGAGCTGTATTTGGAGGCAGTCCATATCAGACACGCAAATTTGATTGGCAGCGTTTTTAGTGTGCTAACAAAAGCAACAACAACTGCAACGACTACAAACAACTTTGTCATTGACAATTGGTCGAGAGAAAAGCTAAAGTAGGCACACACACAAGCACACACACACGCACACATACACAGAAGTGGGCCAATTTGCCAAGGGCTTAAATTCGATGCGAAAACTTTGGCAAAACATCTGCACTTCAATTCGGAAAAATATTCATCGGAAATATTTGAAGAAATGTAGGGAAAACATGGAAAATTGTTAAGAAATTGATGCCAACTGAAGTAGTTGAGAGCTCCACTTAAGAAATCGAATATTTTTCAATCATTATACAGAATATATTCAAATGTCAATTTGTCGTTTGTCTTTTACAACTAAAAGTTTGTAGGGCAAAGTTTCCTAAGTTATTTGTTAGTTACTTTAAAGTATAATCTTATTTGCTAGTGCGGCAAATATGTAAAGTATATTGAAATAAATTTAAATAGTAGTATAATTAATAAAATAGATATTAATTTAAAAGACTTTTTTCGCGTGAATTTAAAAAAAATATACATGATGTTTCCCTTTTTTCATTGAATTCGATATTCATTGTTTAATTATGTTTTAAACAGTTGGGAATGGTTGCAGAACAATAATTTTAACTATCCAGTTATTATTATTTTGTCACAATCACTGATTACAAGGACTGTTTTCTTAAGGCTCAACCGTAATTTCTACATAGCCAGAAAATGGTATGCTAATTAATTATTACCTTCTCTTAAGTCAAATTTGTTACAAGTAATTTCTGCTCGAAATGTAATTTGCTTTTAGTAATTTTCAACTTGTTCTGATTGAAACTCGTCTGCAATTCCAATATTAATTTTTAGCTCCTTTGGTTTATCTAATTAGCTGCTGATATGGGCAGCAAATGTGACTTGAAGACCAATTAGAATGCATCTGAGATGCACACCATTTGGGTATGCACAACAATTAATTGCACAAATACATACATTTGTACATATGTGTATATGTATATAAGTACATACCTTGTGAATTTTACTTGAGTTAATAGAATAATTTTAAGCTTAAATGCATTCCCTTTGATGTGGCAATTTGACTTAAAGTTAATGCATTTTGAGTATACTGTATTCTTGATTATAAAATCATGAATATTGAATGCATTTTATCGGTTGCATTTTCGGTGCAAGGCAATAAAGTTACATGTTACATTTCCCTATTGGGGGGAGGGCGGGTTAAATTAAGTGGAAATTGAACATTGGAAAATTCCTATATTTGTGGTAGATGTTGTCACTGATTGATTAATTGATTGACTGATGATGTTCACTCATTGACAATCAACAAAAGTCTAAATGATTTGCAAACACAGCCAAAAGCACAAACACACACACACACACACACACACATGTACACACACTCACGCAGACACTCAAACACACACACTCACACATTAAATAAATAAAGGAAATCAAATAAAGTGTTGCATACTTTTTAGAGCAAACAACATTTTGCAACTCGCTTTGAGTCGATTAAAGCAGCATTTAACTAACTGCCTGCCACGCCCCCCTCGCCCTGCCCACCGTGGCTTCCTAATACTCCATGCTTGAGGCAGGTTTAAAAATAAATAACTTACCATAAAGAAAATGTCCACAGTTGAGTAGAAGAAAAGCAGCGGCGACAGCTAAGTTGAATGAAGGAAAAGCGCACAACAAATTTGTGTTGTTGTTGTTGCTGTTGTTGTTGGGCGGCCTTGGGCTGCCAGCGGCTTACACTCAGCTTGGCTTGTTTGTTGCTTGTTCGAGTTCAGCAGCTTCCCGAAAAAAACGGGTTTTTCTTTTATATTTTTCTTGATTTTTTCTCGACACCGTGGTCGTTGTTGCTGTTGTTGTTGTTGCTGTTGCTGTTGCTGTTGCTGTTGTTGTCGTTGTTGTTTCGCTGGTTTTGCAGGTGCAGCATGCCTCACGCTGCTTCTTGCGGCAGCTTTGGCAGCTTGTTACTTGTCGCCTGAGCCTTGGACCGGTTGCACAGGAAGCTGCAACACACACACGCACACAGGCACGCACACACGCACAACACTCTTAAGCGCGCACACACAAAAAGAACAAAAAAAAAAACAACAGATTTGTCTTTTATATATATTTTTTTCCTTTGACTTTTCTTTAAGCACAAAATGCACAAGAATTAAATCCTCTTTTAAGATTATTATTATTAATATATTTTTTTTGAATGGCGGTGGTTGTTTTAGTTAGTTGAACCTACGACAACAAGGCCAAGACACTTGCCAATAAATAAAAAAAATATATCCAACAAATCACGAAAAAGGCCGATCAAATTGTTTGTTGTTGCTGTTGTTGTTGTTGTTGTTGTTGTCGTTGTGTTTAACGCGTTTGCCGTTTAGCTGATTTATCAAGTATTTGAATTTGATTTGCGGGTTATTTCGATGGTGGTTGGCGGGGGGAAACTATATGCGACGCTTTTGCCGTACTGTCTCTTAACCGTGGCTGAGTCTCCGGCCTGGCCGCCTGCGTTTACGGGTACGTTTACGTGTTTGTTTGTCTCCGGGCGGCCCCCTCTCTGCCACCACGATGTTAACAGTGGAGTCGCCTTCGCCTTCACAAACGCAATCGCAATTGCAATCGGAATCACAATCGCAATTGACAGTCGCAGTGTCCGTTAGTGGCTCGTTTTTGGGGGCGACGACTGTTTGCTAACACGGCGGAACACGTACTAAAACTTGTTTCACGCGCTTCGTCAGCGCCAGCTCCACTCAAGCAGCGACTGCGGCAGCGGCAGCAGCAGCAACAGCAACAGCGACGCCAGCGTTAACAGTAAGACGGCACGCGCAGCGTACGAAATGCAATCGCACATTTGAAAACTGTTCCCAGCGGCGTCGCGTGCGCTGCTGCTGTTAAGTTGTAAGTTGCTGTTTATTAATGTTGTTGTTGCTGCTGCTGCTGCTGCTGCTAAAAATAGCGACGCCGTCGCATTGTTGCTCTCAGAACGTGTACTAAAAAAGCGACACGAAGCGACCGAAGCGACAGCCGAACGAACCGACTGACAATGGACGAGAGACGAGTGCTTGACTGCGACGATTGCGACGACTGCGAGCGACTCCTTGGGAAACCAGGTCGTTGTCTTCGTGCCCTCGTGCCATCTCGTGCTTCGTGCCAGCTCGTGTTGCTGTCGTGCTGTTTGTCTCACATCTGCAGTCGCTGTCGCTGTCGCTGTTAAGCATAACAGAACGGCGACGCTGCACTGTTTTATAAATAACATAAACATTAACAGCAGCAGCAGCAGCAGCAGCAGAGGCAGCAAGTCAGCTTAAGTGATATTATATACAAGCATAAATTAGCCCTTCCCCTCCCACTTTGCATACGCACGCACACACACACTCACACACATAGACACCGTTCCCCTGACACACCCACGCACGCATTCGCTCTTGATTGGTGGGCAGCAGATGCAAAAGAATCCACATCGACAGCGACATCGGCATCTACAGCAGCAACAGCCGGAAGCATCCAAAGTGACAGCAGCTAACTTACTCCCCCTCCCCCTCCCCCTGTCACTACCACCACTGTTAACAAGGTGTGCAGGGCAGGGGAAATGGTTATAGAGGTGGAGAAAGGGGAAGCTGCATCGATTGCCGATCGCACGTTGTGAAAGTGTTATATGGGAATGGGAACTCTGTCGCATTCAAAATGCATGCAACTGGCACAAAGAAGAGAACAAATATTGTGTGCTGACTGGAGATGAAACTATTCATGATTCACGAGTCACGTGCAACGCGCGACGTAAAATGATAAACAGTGACTTGAGTAACAGTGACTTGAGTGTGGTGATACACAATAATATCGTTGGGTGACAAATTTTTCTTAATAATTATTTGAATTGTAAAAATATTTAATTTATTTAACTATGTATTCATTTTAAAATTTATACATTAATGTTATTTTTGTATTTGTCTTACAAAATAAAAACTAAATATATTAAAAAATTAAATAAAATTATTTGTACACATATTTCTTAGAAATAAACACGTTGATTAAACTGAAAAATGATGCTTAAATATGCACCAATATCTGATGGGACAAACACCTGTCTGATAATGATCAATTTACCTAATTTCTTTGGATACTATTCCAAATATCTCAATAACAGTATACAACTTGGCACTCTTTTCAAACATTCTGAAAATTTTTCTGAAATATGCTGGGCTAAGTTCATATTAGATTAACTTAATAATATTATTAGATCAAACAAATTAAATTCTTAATTCCACACCACGATTTTAAACTGTTTTTTCCTATTCAATTATATTCACAAAATCTATCATAAGCATTCACTGTGATCTCTACATATGATGTGCATTCATATCGATCTATCTTATATTGTGATTTTGCAATATCTCAAATATGATTCAATTGTGATTCAATTTTATTGATCTATTTAATTTATTTTATTCTACAAGTCTAACTTATAAATGAGTGTGGTTACAATTTCGATGCAAATTTTTAAATTAATAAATTGATTTTATATTTAATAATGAGCTTATATTGTACCTGTCATTCTACTGATCAAATAAACTTCCCTTTATTAATATTAACACTGATATCTCATTACGAGTCATCGTGATTATTCACAGCACTCAGAACAACTGATCACGGCGAGCATCTCTAAAGATGTGACTGATTCACACAGCCCGTGACAAAGCAGACGAAGATGACGTCCTCAAATCGGTTCGAGGAACTATTTTATTGACAATGCAACTTCAAGCAAATGTTGTTGCTCTTCTTCTTCTTGGTGTTCTTCTTGGTGTTGTTGTTGTTGTTGCTGATAAAAATGCCGATTGTGAATGAGGTTAAAAATTTGAATAAAATGCGCATGCAAAAATTGGCACAAACATGTTGAGAGCCACAAAGCAAAAAAAAAAAAATAAAAGCAAGAAATGAAAAGCAATGAAATGAAGAGATGATGATACGAAGAAAAACAGAGAACAAAGAACCAACAATAACAATAACAATAGCAATAACAATAATAACAACAAGAATAACAACAACAACAACAACAGCAACAACAACAGTAACAATAACAACGGCAAACAGTTGCCGCCTCATAATTAAAACGCTTCGAGTGGCACAGAATGCAAGTTCTCCTCAAGTTCTCAACAATTCTCCTCAGTTCTCTTTCAGTTCGTCAGTTTGTCCGTTTGTCAGTTCGTCAGCCAGGTTTCCATGTGCAAATTGTTTTCATGCCCAAATTGTTTGACGACTCGGCTTCCCCCCGTAACAAAATTTACGAGCAACGCCCCCTAAAAACACGAGGGTCGCTCCATGAGATGCCGATGCTCTTGATATGTTACGATAGGGAATTTTGGGGTAACGTATGCGGATGCGGCGTTGTGACAGACAAATGTCAATAGTTTCTTCTTGGCCATCATGTGTTGCAACGGTTGTTTCGCCCTCCCCCCCCTCATTCCTCTTCTTTCACTCCCACTTCCAGTCTCCCTGAAAGCCCCTTCGATTTATTCTCAGACTCGAGTCTCAGTAGTCGCAGTCGCAGTCGGCAACAAGAGCCGCCCATCAACGACAAATCAATGACGACGACACATGTTGGACATGCAACAACAGCAACAACAGCAACAATTTGAAAGAAACTGAAACTGAGTGGCAGGCAGCAGGCTGAGGCAACTGCCACAGATTGAAACTGAGGCAGCAGCAGCAGCAACAACAATGAAAGCATTTATGCATTTGGAAGCAATTACCACGGCAATGAAGCATTGAATGAATGAGAATGACTCCAAGAAGTAGAATGCCACAAATAGTGGGAAGGGAGGGGGGGGGGGGGACTGGGCCAGGGGCAACACACGTGTGTGTGTGTGTGTGTGTGTGTAAGATCGGTCCAGCACCTAACAACGAATTTATATGCATTTTTCCTGGGATTGGTATTGGAATTGGGGGAGGGAGATTGGGATTACTTACTTAGTAGCAACATTGACGTCGTCGGCGGAAACACGAGACGCTTCAAATGCCAATGAGCCAAAACGATAAGCCAGATGAAGAGAGGGAGAGGGAGTTGTTGATGACAACGTTGCGTGGAGTTGTTTCCGCACGCTGTCACAAACGAAACGGAAGCGTTAAAGCCGACGGCCAAATGATGCCATCTTCTTCTTCCATAGAAACGTGTGCTGGGTGGGCGATCAGCCACAAAGAGCGAGCGAGAGAGCAGATAGTGAGCCAGAGACAGAGAGAGAGATGGAGAAATGAGTGTGCAGTAGAAAGGGAGAGGGGAGTCGCAAGTGAGAGGCAGATCGTTAGCGTGTGCTCTAATTGCTGCACTTCAGAGCCAACAACAACAACAAAAAAACATCATAAATTGTTGTGTGCGCACGTTTTTGAATTTTAACGATTGATACGCAGCTAAATGGCAGTTGCAGTAGGGTATACAATTGTAAATATACATATTTATGTTTATTAAAAGTCAACTAAAAGCAGTGGATAAAAAAAATATCAAGAACTTAAAAAAATATTTTCAATATATTAAATTGAAAACTGAATTATTTTAACGATTCAACATTTGTTCCGATCAATTGGAGTACACTGAAATTATTAGTAATGTGCAAGTTTGTTAATAAATATCTGAGTTCGCAGATGTTTACATAGATTACGTATTTTAATCAAGTTATTGTAGTAATTGTAGTAGTCAAGTAATTTTCTTTGCCCTCCTTCCATATTCATTTTTATATATTTTTATTATTTTAATAATCAAATAAATTTTATAAATGAGAGAGGATTAAATTAAAAGTTATGTAAATAGGTGAATTTTTTATATTGTCAAAACAATTAATTGACTTACTGTTCATATAATATGCTTAATGATAAAATAAATAATTTAAACTGTTCACCTGTTTCTTGGCATTTTTAATTAGTTTTTTAATTAAGGAAGAATTTAATTAATATAAACATTTGTGTTTAAACAACAGCAAAAATACAAATATATCAAATTTTATATTATGTCAAAACAACTAATTGTTGTTAAGCTTTCAAAGCTTATTTGTTTCCCAATTAATCGATTGCAACTACTTGACTGAAGAAACTTTAGCTTTATCTTTAGAAGAGGAAATTGTTGAAATATATATTTCAACATGAAAACATATTTTTAATAATATTAATTCGTTTAGTGAATAAAAGCAAACAGGGTATGTCCACGTCAATCAATTGACATTTTTAAAATAATAATTGCGGTATGTTTTGTTCTTTTTCTTGGTGATTTTTTTGGGCATATTTTACGAGGCGTCGCTGCTTCTGCTGCTGCTGCTTCGACTTCTTCAACTTCTTGTGTTGTTGCAGTTGTCGGTTGTTGGTTGTTGTCTTTGTTTATGTTCTGCCTCTTTAGTGGTGTTATGATTGCAGTTGTTCTCAGTTGGCTCTGCTGTTGTTGTTGTTGTTGTTGTTTTTGTATTTGGTGTTGCTGGTTGTGGCTTGCAAGCATCGTTGACAGCTGACGGTGCAAGCGCCGCTGTTGAGAGGCAGCACAGTGGCATGAAACTAACTAATAGCGTACGAAATTTTGATAATCATAAAGTAAACAAAGTCAATTGTTATCTGTTTTTATAAGTCCATGTAAATAATATTTTGGACTATATTTTATTTTATGATATGATTCTTCTACGTACAAATATTATCGCAGCTTAAAATGTATACTCACATCGACAGAAAATTAATTCTTAATACTGCTGTTCACATTTGGAACAATCAGGCCTGTTCCGGTTTCCACTTTTTCAGGCATGCCACAGAAATCTCTTTCACTTGATTTTCACGTCAATTTAATTTCTCCGTGCCACAGTCCAATCACCTAAACAATTTTGAGTGAGATGAAATCATCGCTCAATTCACTGGCATCCGATGCCATGAGAATAATGTCACATTTTTTGTCCGAATGTTTGAATTTAGAGTTGTCGAGAAACTTTTATTGTTTGTCGCGCCAATAACTTTTAAATTTTTTTAAGCTATACAATATCAATTATTATATAAATAAATTGAATTATATAAATTAAATAAGAATTAAAATGAAAATTTGATATTCTGCAATGATAAACTTTAAAAAGTTGCTAAACAAACCCTTGGGAAATTTAATCTGAGAAGGGGCCAACCCTAGCAGCCTAGTACGAAAAGGTTGATGAACATGCTAAAAAACCTAAGTCACACGAACTTCTGTGGCACGGAGAAATTTTCGAAGTGGAATTGCTTTTCTCTGAAATCGCTTTCACTAGTGATTTCTGTGGCATGCCTGATAATTTTATAGCATTTAGTGAAATGCATTTATTCACTTTCCATTAAGGCTAAGTATTTAAAAGTGCTCGTTTTTCACTTTATCGGACTTAAACTCATCACCTCAAAGTGAAATAAATCCGTAGAACTTCGCCGAAATGATATTAGAGCAGGTTAAAAAAATTCACTTCCGCAAAATCTTACCGAAAGTGAAAACCAGAACAGGCCTGAATATTCCACACGACTTCAAGATCACATAGAAATTCAACGATTAAAATAAATAATAAATATTGTATTAATAAAAATGTTTTAATACTTATTAAATGTTATGTTCAAAAGTAATATTTTGTAAATCCAATTTTAGGATTAAGTCATCTTCATCATTATTTATCATTATGTTGTGCCATATTCATAAGTTTCTTACAATTTGTAGCACTCGAATGTTAAATAAAATAAACATTTTGAATCTCAAATAAATATAAATAAGTTGTGTATTCCAAATTTTTCGTCAATAATATAAACTTAAATTAAATTTCTTATTATTATTTAAATTTAGGGAAAATTGAATATTATGTATTACAGAAGTATAATTTTTTGACAACTTTGAGCGTTTGCATTAATATATAGTTAGGGTGTTCACTTTGCCCTAGCAGCGTTGCAGATTGAAATCGTTGCAAGCTTTCTACGAGAACAGCGCTTTATGTGGAAAGCATTGCACATAACTAAAGTGGGCTGTTTTTTGTTTACATATTGTTGAATATGTTCAACGCGTTGCACGTAAAGCGCTGTTCTCGTAGAAAGCTTGCAACGATTTCAATCTGCAACGCTGCTAGGGCAAAGTGAACACCCTAATTATTTAATACTTTTTTATGTTTATATGTACACAGAAGGCGCTTTTTCTTAGTAACAATACTAATGGTATGTTAATATTATATTAATTTATTTTTATAAAATATTAGCCACTTTTTGTCGTCTCTCAGCCCACTGTGCCGCACGTCAAATCGGTAGCTAAATTTCCAAAATAAATGGAACAAATAGGAAACGCTTTGCACTTCCGTTTTTTCTTGTTATTTTTTCAACTTATTCCCTTTTTTCTTATATTTTTTTTTGTTCGTTGTAGTAAAGAGTTGAGCGATTTTCATTTTGTTTATTTCGATAGAAAATTTTAAATATTATAGTTGTTTGTTGTTGCGCTTATGCGAGCATTTATGCACATGCATTTGTTTCTTTATTGGTATTTGTATTTGGTGTATACATATCAAGCAATTTGGCTTTGTTGTTGTTTCAAATTGAGTTTCAGCGTTGATACTTTTATTTAGCCCTGACCCCGACCCCGACTTCGACTTCGACTCCGATACCACGACCCTGCGATCCCGGCCCAGTTTCAGTTTCAGTAAATTGTTGTTGTTGTTGTTGTGTGAGGGAGTATGTGTGTGTGTGTGCGAGTGTGTGGATGTTGTTGTTCAAGAGGCTTGATGAGCGCTTCCGTTTCCGCAGTGCGAGGCCAATTATAAAGCTGTTCGAGCCGTTCGAGCGCAAAGCATTTCAAATAAATGCTGCTAAAGTAGTGCAAACGAAATAAGGCTAAAATATCAATACAAATTCAAAACAGAGAGAGAGACAGAGACGGAGAGAGAGAGAGGGAGAGAGAGAGAGCTTTATCATCATCATCATCATCATTATGGACATCATTGTTGTTGCTGCTGTCATTGTTATTATTGTTGAAGGGGGCACACGTCAATAATTGCGCTTGAAAATAAGTTAAAGAAAACACAATCAAGAAGCAGAAGAAGAGACAGACACCGAGACAGACAGACGGACAGATAGACAGACAGACAGAAGGCAGCCAAGCGAAGCTCAGGAGTCAGTTCGATAAAAGGAGCTGATGAGGGAGAATCTTCTCCTACACAACGAAGCCCACACACCCATACACTCACACTTTTATTCGCATTCGCATTCGCATTCGTATTCGTATTCGTATTCACTCGATTCCCATTTCGCGTTTAATGTGAAAATCATGCAATGAACCAAATTCAAACGGAAATGATTCACACTCCAGCTGTAATACTCTTGCTATTCAAGCAGAGTGAACTTCAGTATCATCAGCCACATCATCATCATCATCATCAGCATCGTCATTGTCATTGTCATTGTCATTGTTGTGAGCATCTTTAGACATGGGCTCACTGAAATTGTGTTTGCCATTTGAAACAACAACTGCCCCTAAAAACTTACGAGTAACTGTTTGAAGGGGTTGCCTCTTCTGTTGCCTCTGTTGCTGCCCCAGTTGCTGTTTCTGCCACACCACGTTGCACGGTGTACACACATTCTGAGAACATGTGTAAAAACATATTGCGAGCGATGTCAACGCAAATAATTCACTTCCTGTCATCGATTTGCCTCTTTGAATATTTATGATTGTGGCGCCACTTGACTTTTTTTTTGTTCTCACTCTCATTCTTTCTCCTTCCTTTTCTGTTCGTCTTCTTCTTCTTTCTTGCGCTCAATTCAAAGGTCAAGGCTTTTCACGTTTAATAAGGCATTAAACAGAGCCAACTTCAGCGTAATTTTCACAACGTAAATTAAACGGAAAAAGCCAACATATCACAGCCTACTCTTCTATTAGAAATATTCAGCTGAAGGCTACAGAAAATCTACCAAAAATATATTAATTTTCAGAGAAATATAGAATTGCGCGAAATAGTTGATGAAAGGCCAAGCTCTTTCGATTATATAATTTTCCTTAATGAATTGTGAAAATTGGTTTAGTTTTGACAATGTTGGTAATGGATTCCATTGTCAAGATTTTATATATAGCTTAAATTGACTCACCTACAGCTGATCATTTTCTGCATTTATTCATTTTATTTAATTTAATTTCATTCATTTAATTCTTACAAAATTTATACATATTTTTTTTTAATATTGCCCGTTACCTCGTGTAAAATGTTTTCTTATGTCTAATAGTTGATCAATCTTCATATATATTGACTTTAAAAATAGCGCAAGTTACACTCAACACATTCGTACAAGTTTAATAAAAGCCGTAGCTTTATTATGGAACATTTTTAATAAGGCAAATTATATTATCGATAAATTGTACGACATATATCGAGAGATTGATTGTTAATATCGATGTTGTTGCCGCTGTCTGTGGAAGTGCCACAGTTAACTGAATCAAATGTGGCAGATGAGATGGCACAATTATGGACTGTTGTTGTTGAAATTTTTCATTAATTGAAAAATCGCATTATTTGCCATTTTTTCAGAGGAGTTTTAATTTTATTTATCGCAGTTGCGAAAAGAAAAACAATGAGAGAGAAAGAGAGACACACAGGGAGAGAGAGAGGAGGCTTGGGGCAGATTGTATATCTGGCTCTCGCTGCCTAAGTGCCGCAGACTCCCTTATGCCATTTAACTGCAACTCAACTGACTTGCAACTTGCTACTTGCAACAAATGCCATTTGCAATATTTGAATTGCATTTCAATTCGCTTGAGTATGTACTCGTATAGTAAGTATGCTTGCCGCTTTTCTTGCCACATATTTTCACATTGAGTTTCCTTGCCATTTAACCCATTTGTGGCAGATTCTATGGCAGCTAAGAAGCATAAGCATTCAGAATGGGCCAGGGGTGTAAACAGACAAACAGAAGACAGACAAACCTTTCACAAACTCGTACATACATCTGCTGATTTAATTATGCTTTCCATAAGCAAATATATTTTCTACTTTACCAAATCTAAATCCAACTAAGTAATCGCTTATTTATATCAATTTATCGTAATATTTGGTTGGAATCGTTATGCTGTATACCGTTAAAATTAAATTATTGATAGATAATACTTATTAATTAAGGTCTGCAATAAGCAATACTTTAATATAATATATGAGAATCGAATGACTCTATTTTTAAACAAACGGATGCATTCCAGTAACAAAACCTTTCAAAGATAAATAAAGTTTTATGCAATTATAACACAGAGAATTTTATTCCCACCCAAGGGCTGAATATTCCTAAATCGAGGAAATATGCCCTCATTAGTGAAAAATTGTGATAAGGTTTTTTGATTGGCAATTTACATTTCAAAACGAACATTTTTAATAAGAAACTGAACAATTTTGTGCGAATTTATTTTTAAATAGTTTTCCAGAAAATGTTTTCTTAGGATCTAAGTTGCCCAATATCTAAAAGTCTTGGGGTTAAGATCAATGTTGCTTTGAAAATAACGTCCAATCAGGTTTGGCTAGGTGTCAGTTGTTCTCACACTCAGTTGATCTCAGTCTTACGACATATACAGATAATCTTTTATATTTTTTTAAAAATATCTCTAAGCCGAAAATATTCTGTATTAATTTCATTGAACGGTTAAAATAATTTTTGAATATATGAAATAAATAAATATGAATTCAGCATGGAGATCAAGCCGACAGTTGGAAAGAAACCGCAGGAATCCTCACATCCCGGGTCCCGCTCACCGACCAGAAGGATGTATAACGATTCAACAGCTAAATTCCGCCAAAACTTCCAAATTATCAAAACGTAAGGGACCATCAGGTTCATCTAAATCAAAGGAAAGGAAAGCAGAAAATGATCCGAAGCCAGAGCTTGAACGAAACATCGAACGGGAATCCGAGCAACCACAAGCTCTACCTGGAAACGAGACCGATAGGGACCAAATGTCCGGCTTAGAATTGGATACAGATATCGGGCGAATAGAAATTCCACGCCTTTCGTTCGAGCTCACAAAGTCCACACAGACGGACGATCACGGCGCAATTGAGCTAAAAGATTGCAAGCTTCCAAATTATAATGATGTCGTTACTGTGATCTGCAAATTGTTCGATAGCTACAATGAGATGTTCGGCTGGTTTATGACTGTAGAATTGATACTAGGGTCATTTCTTATTATAATCGTGTTAATATTATTTATTATGTGTCAGGTGCTTTTAAAACTTACACAAAATGTTTATTAATAGTTTAGAATTAGCGGTTAGAGCATTCTCAAATAAAGCCGAAAAGACCTTTCGCACTAAATAAAAATAGGATGATGGACAAAATCTCTAATATAGAAAACTTAAATAAACACTTGATAATTTGCAAAACATATACATAGATAATACTGAGCTTTATTTTACTTGCAATAATATCTATAAATCTTTAATATTCCCCCACAAAGATGAAACCACAAACGATTGCTTAAGCGATGATCTCGAGATTCCTGAATCTCAGACATTTACTTGGATAGACTGAGGACAGTTGTTGACATGGCGCCGCTCAAAACTGTTGCATTCTACGTCATCTGAAGACTGAGTGCCTGTAGATGTGGGCGTGTGTGTGTGTGTGTGTGTGTGTGTGTGTGTATAGAATTGTGTTGCCTTTTCCGGTCTTTGACATTTTCAACAGCTCGCCATGACAGCGATGGGTTGTTGCAAGTAAGGGGGGATCCAGTTAGTCATACAATGTTGACTGAAGGGTGAGACATACACACACACACACACACACATGGACAGACACACATATGAGCTAAAACCATAATGGCGTCATAAAGATGATATCATAATTTCCTACTTTTCTTTCCTTTTTGCCGTTTTGTTATTCCAGCTCTCTCGCTTTACTGTTGCACACTATGCGTTGCGACTATTTGCCTTGGCCTGGCATTTAGCTTTTCCTTTATTATTATTTTTTCTTTTCTTTTTTCTCTCTGATTTTCATATCATTTTTCCTTTATTTGTTAGTATTTTCTTTATTTTTATTTTTGCTCATAGCCTTTTTGTCAAGCATTTGAATTGCGGCGTCAATATTTGTCAGGGCCAGCCCTTAAAGTCGCCACTATAAGGTCTTAAGCTTTGGAAAACGGAGAGAGGGAAGCGAAAAGAGTGAAGAGGGGGAGAGGGGGCCGCTCTACACCCTCGCTTAACGTGCAACGGCCAGCAAATCGTTTCAGGAAATTGAGCGAGCTGCACTTCAAGTGAATTCCTCTGGCGAATGCGCCACTAAAATGTAAAAAAATATGAATAAATTTAATACTATAATAAAAAAAAAAAAAAAAAACACAAACATAATAAAAACAACAACGAGAAGCAGCAGGAACAGCTGAAGAAAAAGAGGAAGCAGAGGCAGAGGCTGAGGCAGAGGAAGAAACGGCGCGTGCCAATCCGCAGCAAAGGCCGGAAACTCGTTGGGGGCGAATGTTGCAGCAATGCAGCAATTCAAATGAAACCAACTGCTTGCCCCATGCTGCAAGCACAACGAATCTATTTAAAGCACAATGCATAGGGCGACAGAGGGGCTGTGATTCATGAGAAGCACCGAGAGGGGCGCGTCTCTTTTTTAGGTGGAAGCGATAAAAACGTTGACGAAGCAGCTTCGGGACATAAGAGACAGTTAAAAAAAAAAAAGCTAACATATTAAAGCCGAACTAATTTGTATTTCCCCGTAGTCCACATATTTATTTTCAAAAACAAACGGAATTTATAATTAATTTTTTATTTTATATTAACATTTAAATTTCCCCATGTTCGACATGTGGGGTTTTCTTTTTCAAAACAAGCGTTACAAAATTTATTATAATTTCATATTTATATATAGAGCTGAGATATAAGAGACATCTGGTAATTTTTTTAAAACAAGCGCAACAGAATCCATATTATTTTATATTTATATCAACAGCTTTGAAAATTTGCAGTTAATTCATCAAATTTGTTTTGCTTAATCTTTCACATGCTCGTTAAACTTTGATAATGAGTTTGATACCAAAGAGATAAAAATTTGTTTACAATTTTTCTTCCTTTCTTTTGGCAGGCGTTTTCAAACCAACTTTAGACATATCTTTTTCATATGCTCGTAGATGCTTCAGTTTAATTATGTGGCATAATAAATATAATATACTTATGTGCAGATATATACATAAATATCTCCTATCTGATTTTATCTGTTCGCTTTATTTGCTTTTGTTGTCTTAATGAAAATTCATTAAACGAATTAAACATTTTTTATGACGCCTCAGCCCTAATGGCTTTCCGTTTGGAGCACAACATTTTGCGCTTCGCTTCGTGTTTCGTGTTAACATTTAACGCACCCTAAACCGCACCCCCCAACCCCATTCAGCCCCCCTACACTTCGCATTTATATACATAGCAAGGGCGGCCCACCCCAAAGTGTGACAGCCTCTTGGAACTGGGAACTGGCAACTGGCAACTGGCAACTGGTAACCGCAGTCTTGGGTGAGTTAATAAAATTTTATTTGCATTTCAATTCATTTACTTGCATTTTATTATTTTATTTTGATCGTTTTGCCAGACAATTGACATGAAATCAAATAAAGAAACTTTATGAAGACCATTAAAAAGAACAAGAGAAAAAGAATAAAAAAAGGAAAAATACTGAAGGAAAAACCAATAAATAGACAGACACTGCAGCAAAGGGAAATGGAAAATAGCCATCAATTTGATTGAATCATACGAATATATGTATGTTTAATTTTTTGACATTTGTATTCTGTTTGATTGTCAACTAAAATTTACAAAGAAAATATTATGTTAGATCAGCTTAAGAAATGTGTTTTGGTGCGGGGAACGACAATTCTCAGCAATTCGCGTAAGAATCCTTTTGATTTACTAAACCTATTATAATATATATATATAAAACTCTTTGTCCTGACTGACTGACTCACTGAGAATCAACGTGCAGCCCAAACGGTAAACGATAGAAAGCTGAAATTTTCACACAACATAGGTGAGATAATTTCATCGTGCAATAAGCCGTCGTTTTGTATGTTTGGGAATGTTCTTTACATTCTGACCAAATTTGGTAAAAGTCGGATGACATATCATCTAGCTGTCATAGGAACAATCGGATGCAAAATAACCTTTAGTATGAACAACTTTTTTGTTTCTTAAGATATCTCAACCAACCTCACAGACTATGATGTTTCTTAAAACTTTTTACCACTTCACTGAGGTTTACAATGTTCTAAACAATATGGCGAATGGAACATAAGATCGTATTATCTTCTGGTTCTGATTAATGCAAGTTGAGGCAATGTAAAGTTGTAAGGTACGTACCGATTGTGTTTAGCTTGAGCTCGATGATAGCGAGATTTTCGTTTATAATATCAGGATGCATCTGAAAAGACTTTCTCATTGCGCTCACCTTCTGTTGAGGTCCTTTGACGAGGTATCTCGTAAGTTGCAGCTCATAGGACCCTCGCTTCTTGAGGCAGGCTCCTTTTGTATTATGTTCTAGTCAAGTCTCGTAAATTTAATGATGTTTTTTTTCTGGTTGTTTCGTTGTTTGCTAAAGCAGGCATAGGGCTGGAGCCAGAAGGTAACGGGTACTTGGATATGGGGTGAAGGAGGGTGTAAGCCACTTGGCGCCTGCCTAATGAAGGCGTTGATGAGACGCCAACGCCAAAAAGGTGGGAGAAGTGAAGAGAAGAGAACAGAGAAGAGGGTAGAGGGTAGACTGGCAACTCAGCTAGCTCGGTGTGTCTAACGTTCTAGAAATAACATTTGTTGGTAATAAATTCCAAAGATAATACACCCACCTAAGACGTAAGACGGCATTCAACGGCAGCAACAACAGCAGCCATAACTCGACTCGGCTATTTATTGCAGCTCCGCAGCGGCATCAGTTGCTAACTTCAGCCCAATGTTGTTGTTGTCGTTGTTGTATTGTTGTTGCCTGCCAGTCACTAAGCTAAGCACAAATATAAATTTGCAAGCACAACGCACACTCACACATATGTACACACTCGTACACACGCACACACATAGGCAACAACACATCTTCCCATTGAAATATTACACCTGCAATTGGCGCGACTGAGAGAGGCGTTTTTCACACCCACACACAGTGACACAAATAAGTACACACACAGACGCATAAACACTCACATGAGCTGTTAATGAGCTTGCTCATGTATGTGTGTGTGCGTGTGTGTGCATGAGCATATAATGATGCGTTTATTAATGCCAGTCATAGTCTTTATTAACAAGATGAGACGTCTATCTAAACTAATTTTGGGTTTTTTAATTATCCTAACATCTTCTTGAGTTAAATTCCATTATATAATATGTACTTACATTTCTAGAGAAGAGTTTTCTCTGAGCTTGTGAGCGTATTCATTGACTTTGAACAGGCTTGCAATTGATTTTTAAGCAGATTCAAATTAATCTTACGTTAAATCTCAAAATACATATTATACTTTAGCCTGAAAACTGAAATATTTACAGTGATATATATTTTTGATTTGGAAAAGGTTTAATTCAGCTCAAGTTTTTTAACTTCTCGAACCGGTTTATGAGCCAAACCTATGCAAATTTTTAGCTCGCGAAGCCGAACCCAAACTGTACCCCTTTTTTAAATAAGAGGTTCGGTTCGAGAAAAAAAATTAATGCAGAAGCTTTTAGCTTTTCTAATTCTTTAAATAAATATCGAAACAGATACATTAATAACAGAATATCATAAAAGATATAGTTAAATCGTAAGATTAGTAAAATTTAGTTGATTAGAAGAGTTAATGAAAAATTAAAATGATATACATTTTATTTTTGTATTGAATGTAACCAAAGTATATTCGGTAAAAAATTGCTATTATATCAGAATAAATTGAATCTAATCCCAGTTGATATTGGCTTCTATCCAGAAAGTGGTAGAACTGAGTTCTTATTTTTAATTTTGTATGCCAAAATTTAAATTTCGCAGTTTTACGTCTATTTCATCAAAGTATGTCTATGAATGAGATATCAATATGTATCAGTTTAGTTTCTTGCATAAACTATTTATTTCGGAAATCATTTGACAAATGAATTTCCCGAATACTCCCCAAAACAAATGAGAAATAAATTCAAGATTTCCTCAAGAATATGATTAACTGAAGCTAAGATTTATTTTCAATTATTAATCAGTTTGCTAATAGAAAAACCTACGCTTTAGGGCATAAAGTCGTCGTTATATTAAATGTATGGCAATGCCACGCCCCCAAAGCGAAGTGTAGCTTATCTTTGTTTTTGTTTTCTGTGCTTTCTTTTACAACATTTGCCACTTACTCAAATGCAGAGCGTGGCACGGGTTCAGCAATGGCAGAAGTTGGTTGTTGGTGGGGAATAATGCGGAATGCGGAATGCGGAATGAGAAATGGGGAATGGGAATGGGAAAGAGAAATGGGGAATGGGTACATGTTGCTCCGGTAGTACGTGGGCGCATGGGGGCGTGTCATTAGGTTACATGCCTGTAATTACAATTCACAGAGGAACGCACAATGTGGCGCATTGAGCCAGGTTCTTACCTTGTAAGTACAAATACAAGTATGTAAATCCGTGTGCTGGGTTGCGGCAGTTGGGAAGGGGGGGCAGGAGTTGGGTCATCGATGCCAGAGTTCCTGGTCTCCCCCTTCCTTTATATATATAATAATACACACGCACATGCGGATTGTCTTTGCCAGAGCATAAATAGGGAGAGGGAAGAGCATTAAAAAACTCGCTCACCTTTTCTGAACACAACAACAAAATTATGTCATAAAATGTTTTTGCGTTGGCTGCTAATGTCGAGAGCTCACACACACACACACACATGTGGACGCTTGCCACAAAATGCCGCATTAAAATCACAAAATACAAATACAATATGCAGGGCAACAATCTGCGGTTGCTTCTGCTACTTGCAAACCCATAAGCACCACCCGTAACCCACCCAAAGCACCACCCACAGCACCACCCAAACTGCCACCGCCAGCAGCTACTACAAGCAAAGCAGAGGCAACTTTTATGCTTATGAAAAATTACTGTGGGTGTTGTTTGCATGGGGCATGCCACAGTGGCAGCCAAGTGACTTGACTGACTTTCAAAGTTGCCAGCCAGCGATAAAAGGCACTACAAATTTCGATATGGAATATTTGCCGTTATTGCCGGTGGTGCCACCTCAAAGGCAGCTGCTTTGGCCAGTGACTAGCGAACATTATTTACATTCTTATTATTATTTTCATCTACACTATGCTACATGGCAGCCGAAGTTCTGTCGAGACTTTCTGACAATAAAATGCAATCTGATCTACATCGTGGCTTAACCCATGAACTGGTACTAATGAAGAACCAACCGGTTGACCCATAAGATTCTCCACCTGCGACTTGCAACACTGTTTCAGTGTTGAGCATAACATTGGCAATATCATACAAGGGAACACTTTGGTTCTTTTTCTGATTAATATTGAAAAACAAATTTCAATTTTTTTCAGATTTATTTTTAATTTTTTTACTAAATCATAATCTGAAAATTAAAAACAAATAAAAAGTATATATATTTTGGTTCTAGTTTTCCGTTCTGAGAGAAATAAAATGTCAGAAATGTTCAAAAAATTTAATTTGGCAATAGTCCATTTCCAAGAAAATAGCATAACGTCAAGATACTTTCTTAGATTTTTGAATTTTTGTCTTTGGAGCAATGAAATGTGCACAATGTTAATAAATATGCATATATCTATTTTGTGTGTAAATATTTTATAGTCGGTGTCTCGACTTTGGCCTTTTCCGCTTGTTTTTATTTTAATGATTAACTAACTTTTTTGACAGTAGAAATCTTTAGATACTAAAATTATTTATTAAAGAAAATATATCCACTGTAGTACAAATATATAGTGCATATAATATTTAACATAATTTATATTTGGGTTTTATTGTTTTGTAGCTATTAAAAATGTAATTTAAAAAGCAATACACTTATTGCCTGATTAAAATTGCATAAATTATGCTGTCAGAAATGTTTTTATGTTTCAATTTCGTCTCTTGCACTTCAATCGTTTTTTTATGATTTTAATTTCCTATCGCGAAGCATTTTAAATTATGATCTGATCTTTAATCTGAACTAAATGTGATTTCCGGCTGTTTGGGATCACAATGTCAAGACGTATGGTTGTACCATAAAATCAAATCATTTTTGAATATTTCGAGCTCTTCACATCCTGTAGTTAATAATAGGTAAAGATACTTATCCTTCATTATTGTTGTGGATTAGTTTTGGGTTTTTTATGTTCATGTCCAGGTTCATGTGCTTATCTTCGTCCTCTTTGGCTGCTCGCTAATGTGTCACCATAGACATACATTAAAACTTCATTCATATTGCGGTCGCAGGACAGGACAGAACAGAACAGAACAGGACAGGACTCACTCACTCCCTCACTCACTCACGCAAATCTGATTCGAAAACTGCGCTAGTTTTCTGCTATCTCTGTCTTTCTCATCTCAATGTGAACCGCCAAAAACAGCGAGAACAAATACCAGAAATTAGATGAGCTCAGTTCGCTTGAGTTACGTAGTCAGCATCAGGATGTGGGGATGGGAAGAGTCCTAGCGAGTCCTAGAGAGTCCATCTGTCAAACATTGTGCCCGCTGACAGTTTCTGTGACTCTTTATTGTCGTCGTCGTTGTTGTTGATAAGTTAGGTTTGGATTTGGATTTAGGTTGGGGCTTGGGGCTTCACTTTGGTGTGAGGCTCTTGATAATAATGTTGTTTGGCTTTGGCTTGGGTTGGGGATTGGGGTTATGGTGGCATGCTAATATACGAGCACGTTTCGCAATGTCTGCCGCATGTGGTGGCATGCCCCAAACACCCCACCTGCGGCACGGGCATATGTGGCCTTTTATTAGGATTATGATTACGTGTAAGTGCAGGAGTGCGAGCCAACATTAAAATGAAAATAACAACGAGAACAGAGAACAGAGTACAAAAAAATAAATAAACCTCCACTGCCACGGGCAACGTTGCAAAGAGTCTGCCACAGAGCTTGCTACTTGCATTCAATCCTGCCCTTGCCCCTTGGACTCCATTATGCTAATCATATTCATTAGCGGGCATCCAAATAGCAACAATTTGTCACGCTGACAGAGCGAGAGAGAGAGAGAGAGAGAGAGCGAGAAAGAGACCGCCCTTTATCGATTGACAAGATCTTTAAAATCAAAACAGCAAAAAGAATTGAAAAAGAAAAGAAAAAAAAATCGAAAACTGAAACTGTATTTAATGAACTTTGAATGCGTCAGGAAAGCAGTCGAAAAGTATATGAATAAAAAGGTGCAGCAACTAATTGGATTCATTGGTTGTACATTTAATGACTGACACTATTTAAAATGCGTTCTAAACTCTAATTGATCTGAGTTAAAATGACATAATCTGATTTTAATTGAATTTGTCAACATTTAATGCAACAAACAATTGAATTATAAACACTTGAAAACGTTGAAAGCATAGAAAACCATTGAATACAAGCTACTTCTCACTAAAAGCTCATTTCTGAGTACTGTAGTATAATGAAAGTTGAACTACTTTTACATCTTGACTTAAATTGGAAGATTAACCAAAATCAAATGACAATAAAGTGTTTCTTGTTGTTGAACACGTCAAAGATCAGCAGGCCTGCTAAACCTCTAAATAGACTTATACTTGTGTTTTGTAAATCTAAAGGTGTTCTATAATTTGTATAAATGTTTTAAAAACTTACATCAACGGTTAAGCATAATTCTCAATTTTAAGTGAATGTTACTTAAAGCTCAATCTGAATTGACAGCTGAGAGCCCTCTTGAGACACTTTAAGTATCGATAAGTCACGCTACAGTATTAATTTGTACAAACTTATACGGCATAAATAAACTTAAAAATAATTTGTGAAAAATTATAAGGGATTAATCCAGAAGTGTCATAAAAGCATAGGCAGATTGACCGCACTGTTCTAAGAGACCAGCTCTGTTCTCTTCCCTAATTTGTTTGGTATTTTTTTCGAGTGCTTTAAATGTGGCACAACGGCGGCGTTGTCGATGTGCTCATTGATAATCGAAGTCGTAATCAAGCTAATGATGCGACTGACGATAAGACAGTCCCATTGTCAGATGTCTCCTCTACTCGTAGCTCTGTCTTCAAGCTTTTAATGATGATGTAGCGCTTGACCATCGGGTCGAAGTCGAAGTCGATCGCATAGAAGTGACGATATCTTCAATTGGTTCTAACATTTCTCAGTGGCCTGTCACATAGCCAAGTGCAAGACAAAGAGCGAAAGTAGTAGAATGAGAGAGCGAAAGAGAGAGAGAGACAGACAAGATGGAAGTTGAAAGATGAAGATGATAGCTGCTGGACGACGAGGCATTTACTTATCCAACGCAATTATCTCTCGACGTAGGGCTGGAGAAAAAGCGATTGGCTCATCGAACCAAAAGAGAGCGAGAGGGAGCGGTGAAGGGAAAGGGAAAACTGTAGAGCCAGTTGCCAGTTGGCTAATGAGTGCAATTTGCTTCTGTCTTGGCCACTAAATGCTCGCATTAGTTTAGATAAATAGCTTAATTAATACATTTTGTGTGCTCCGTCCGCAATGAGCGACCAACCGACAGGCAGCCCAATGCCAATGCCAATGCCCAATGGCCACAATTACAACAATAACGACCAGCAATTATTAGCCTAATGGCATTATTTGATTTCCGCACACCGCTGCAATGAGAGAAAGAGTGCTTCAATCGAGGCGTGCTAAGTGCTTCATATTTGCACTTGGCCAAAGGTTACAGACCATCAACCGACGACATACTACCAACGTTTCGATACCCTATAATTTTAACCGAAGACTGAAAACCCTAAACGAAAGTTTAATAACATCTGGTATGAATGACTTAAAGGATGTTACTGCGAGTATAATCTAAAAAGTACATCTTTACGAGTTAAAAGTCTGGTGACACAAACATTTCCATGTCCCAAAATTTCTGATATCCAATTTTGTGACGAAATATATTAAATTTATTATTGTATGTTAGCTTTTTAAATATGAAAAATGAAATTAATATATGCATATTTGCACTGCGCAAGAAATTTATTTTAAGTACAATCAAACAGACAAACAAGCAAGCAAACTGACTTTTAATCTCATTTTCGGAAGGCCACTAAAATTTTCAAAATTAATTATCTTTTCAGCAAGTGGTCGGATTTTGATGATCGAGGTGTCGTACGACGCGTATTTTTAATTCAAATAGTAAAAAATTATCGGACAGTCATAGCAAATTTTCCATTCTTCCTGTGTATATATGCTAGTCGCCTTTCGCACCCTTCATGCTGCTTTCGTCACTAGCGCGTACTGCCGTCCGCAGTGATACAAGTTATTTAAAAAAATTCATTATATTTAGGTGATCTACTTGGCTTACATTTAAAACAATTGAAAAAATAAATCTAATAATTTAAGGTAGAGAACAGAGCTAGTCTCTTAACACAGTGCGGTCCATCTGTTTATGGTTCCTATGGATTAATCCCTTATAATTTTTCACAATTAATTTTTTTTTATATTTTGGGAGGTCATTCTTAACACGATAATTGGACATCTTTGTATCTGATCCTTCAATCTCTATATTTTTTTTTATTTTCCCTTTTAGAACAGTTTAAGCCATAAATCGACATGGATGCAAATATTGCTTTGTCTTTACAGTAAAGATACTTTAAATTAAAATAATATAAATAATTTCAGAAAGTTGCAAGAAAATTATCTTAATATCGATCATTTCCATACATAAAAATAAAACATTATACTTTTTATTTGGAATGTTCGGAAATCATTTATATTTATAGACAGAGAAAAAATACAGGAATCGGCATAAAACCAATCCGAACAGTGTCAAAAGCTCCAAAATATGTGCTAAATGCATATTTCAAAATAAAAGTTAAAATCAAGAACTTCAGCTTGAATTTAACAATGATTTATATTTGAGGTGTACGATATGCCATCAGTCAATGACACGTGGGAGGGGCCAAGTTCTCATAAGTGTCTCTACGAAAAGAAGCTTCTCAAGTGGCTAATGATATGTTGTTGTTCAAGGATGCAGGGATGATGGAGCAGCTCTTCAGTTGAAAGAGGAAATTTGCGGCAGGTAGTTGAGTGCTGAGTTGAGCATTCAGTTGGTTGCTCCGCTCTCAATGGGTTAACTTTGCTTGCACGAATGTGAATAACTGTTTTCGATTTCATTTGGCTTCAGGCGTAGCAAATCAAAGCGGTTTCCCTGGCTCTAATGACTGCCATAGATAGGCAGAGCCAAAAAAAAAGGAAAAAAAAAATACAATATTAAAAAAAGTTTCGAAAAAACAAAGAAAATGCCGACAATCGACAGCGAGCGGCAAGCAATCCAACGGCAACCAGCAACTGTTGAGCAGCAAGCGGCAAGCGGCAAGGGACAAGGGGCAGAGTGAACGCCCCCATGGAGACGGAGACGGAGACGACGCCGCAATGGGCATGACTAATGCAAAATGTCTGACCATGCTCATAAACACCTCATCAGAGATCATTACAAAGCCTTCTACGAACGAAACTCGAAATAAATAGGTGCCGGACGAGAGCCGTAGAAATCAAAAAGAAAAATGTCTCAATAAATTTGGGGCAGACACCGAAAAGACGACGACGCCACATCATCATCATCATCATTATCATCATCATCATCATCGCGACGTGGCATAAATCTTAGCTCCGATCACAGCTCGTTAAAAAATTAAATTAATAAAACTTAATTTGCACACAAGGCAAAAGAATTGAAGTTATCGCCCAAAATGATCAAATGATCAAATGAAACAATGGAGACCCACAGATGAAATGACCAAATCTGCGCTCCAAATTAGCTGCCCACCAGTCCGAAAATCGTTTCGAGCTATTTACTTATATATTTATTTTTTTTTTTGCTGCGCATTGTTTTATTTTGTTTTGTTTTTATGCTTATTTTTCTGGCTTCTTTTTCTGCTGTTTTTGTTTTGTTTTGTTTTTTTTTTGAGGGCGTTTCGCAGCGCAAGTTGTGACGATAGTTAATGGCGTTGGCGATGTCGTCGGTTTGCCCCTGATAATGATCGATTTGACGCTCTTCAAATGTGTCAAAAGCAGCGCCGAAATCACATTTGCGGATTGCGAGGCGATCCGCCTTGTGGTAACCATTTCAAGTGCCACGCCCACTCAATGAAGAGTTTAAGCGATGCTTCTTGAAATCTACATCAATTTGAGCATAATTAGCAATTCTTTTGAATTTTACATATTTTACCAGCTACTGGTTTAATCTACAATAATTAAACATGTACAAAGAAAAAAAATCATTTTAAAATTCAAGTACAAAATTATTGATTTTAGTATGTATTTTTCAAATATTTATTCAGGATATTATTGTTATATTAATAATATTAATCAATACGGATAATTTGACAACTACTCAGCATTAAATCAGTTAGTTTAATTGAGATATCTCTTATAAACAATATAAATTATAATTTTAAATCAAAATGATCAATTAATGGCTCATATGATAAAGTAAACGGATTGGATTCAAGGTTGGTCAGGATGTATGTACATATAACATAATAGAAAATTTTCAATTATGAATAACAAAAAAATTTCAATGACAGAAGTCTCTCTTTTGAGACCTTTCTAAACCTTTTCGCGACTCTCCGCGAGTTTTTAATATTCTTTTTAAAATTTTGCAAGCCTCAAAGATGCGTAAATTCGGTGCCATTATATTCACAACATCTGAACTAAACGCCCCAAGTTCATAATGCCAATTAATTAGCCATATATTTCTACTTAAACTTATAGCCTTTCCTCACTGAAACTACATTTCAGCATTTTAGCATTTTCGAAGCAAATGCTACTTTTTTCGTATACATTTCATATGGGAACTAGTGGTGGGGGAATAGTACATTTCTAAGGAATGTAACTACATTTTCAAAAAAAAATGCGATATTCATCGGAATTCAATCGATGTTTGGAGTTTTTTTTTAAATTGAGAAAGTACTATCACTGAATTTCTCAACTTTTGGCGCCAAATTTCGAACTGTAAAAAACTGTACTGTATTTTTTATTTAATGAAGAATTTTGTAATAATAAAATGCCGCATTTAGCAACAAAAGAAGTCAAAGACTGACCCCTATGGCTACATGAGTCAACATAACACGTTGTCGGTCGCAACAATCATTATTAATTCGTTATAGTTTCTTATTAAAATAAACTAAAAAAGAGTAAATATAAAAGTAGTGCTTATTGGTAAATATTTTAATATTTATTAGTATCTATTGAATTGTACAAGAAGTTTCTGATAAGGGCGCTACGATATGTTTTCACCAACAATCATTTATCAGAATCTAAGAATCCCTGACTCTTGCTGTAGTTGCGCTGAAACCATAAGTAACACTGTCTTCAAATTTCGTTAATCCACAGACGATCCCAATCCATAGAGAGCTACGGCAAGCCCTTGTTCAATGAGAGCTCGTTAAAATTGTGTTTTCACTATGGGTTCCCTTTGCAATGGTTTATCTGAATGGTTTGCCAATCCGGAATAGTTGGATGATCTCCTAAACATCAGAGATTCTGTCCCAAGCAGCGAAATTTTCTTGAAATCCTTCCATTTGTTTTCTCGTATTTTTTAATTTCAGTTGTCAAATGAATTTGTAAACAAAACACAAATGTTTTGTAAATGCTAAATGCAAATGCTATGCTATGAGGACAGGCAGTTGCATACTTATCGATAGCACCGATATTTTTATAAAATGTACATTAGTGAGGAAAGGCTATTATACTACATGTATCATTACTTCATCATAAAGTCTCCAACAGTCTCCATAGGCAATTCAGAAAGTCTCCACTCATTGGCAACGGACACAATTTGTTTATATGCGATGCATGAGACACAAATCAATTACGCGCCCTCTTTACTATCCACGGCTCACATTAATGAAAACCCAAAGAAAACTCCGCCACATGCAGCGCCTGCCATCAGACAAAAAAAAGATAAATAAATATTTAAAAAAAACTATAAAAAAAATAACTGAAACGAAATGAAATGAAAACTGAGACACGGTAGTTTTTTTGGCTCATTTTTTTTTTATTTTTTTTTGGTAAAACAAATTCATTACGCAAGAATAACAACAACAATAACAACAACAACAACTGAGAGACAACCACAGCGCAACGGATGCAGCCCATGACAAATGAAGGGCCGCCCAGCGGGTGCGCTAAGCCAATAAAGTGAACCACACACAACGAATATGGTGGAGAGAAGAGAGGAGATGTGGAGAGGAGTGGAGAGAAGAGCAGAGTCTAAGATAGAGTTGCCCTCTCGAGTCGAGCTGAGTCCAACTGAGACTTGAACTAAGAGTCTGCTTGGTTTTAGCGTGAAAAATCTGTGAGAAAAGCCACACAAGTTGCCAAGTCGCCGTCTTAAGCGTCTTTGATTGAGTTGCATTTCCTGACAGACAGACAGACAGACAGAGAGAGAGAGAGAGGACAGCATAGAAAGATCGACTTTCCATATAAAAAAGAACGGAAACTTTCAATGGAAAACTGTGCCGAAACAGAAAACGAAACCGTAGACAACTTCAAAAACGCGCTTATGACGACCAAATGTTGACAAAACAAACAAATAAACGAGCGACCGACTGACTGAGTGACTGACTGACTGACAGGAGACTGAGAAACGGACGGAGAGCGGCGCCGGATTCAAAGGAAATCCGTGGCCCAAAGGCAAAAGGAGGCAGTTGAGGGACAGGAGGAGGCCAAGCGATGCCAACAAAGTTGCGACTCAAATTACAAAAAAATAGAATGAGGCATTCCAAAAATCAAAAGCAGCATTGAAATCGATTCCGCCCAACAAATCTCAGAGTCGAACTATCAGCTGACATGCACGTACCGCTTGTCATTATCCTTTTTGTGTGCATTTCCTGGCCGCCTCTGTAATGCGAGACAGCAACAAAAAAACGAAAACAAAAACAAAAACAAAATATATGAAAATGTGAAAAATTTGAAATGAATTGGAAAGTCAAGTGCGACATGAGGAGGGAGGCACTTAACGAATATCTTAAAGGATAAGTGCTGGCAGGGATTGGCACTTGAGTGTGTGCAGGACAAACGAATTTACATAAAACTCGCATTTCCCACTTTCCCATTGTCCCATTGTCCCTTTGCCCATTCCCATTTCCATTCTTTTGGCGCCCATTAAATTACGACACGCTCAAGTGGACACTGGTCGGTCTGCCTTGGGACTTGGGTTTGACTCAGTGTCACGCCCTCAAGTGCATCCTCCTTCAGTGCATCCATCAACGCATGGTCAAAAAGGACACTCACACACAAACACACACAGACACACACACACACATACTGAGCCTTCCACTAATTGCCAAAAAGTGTTTTCGCTTCCCTTGAAAAACTTCGTTTTGTTACTCGTACCGAGTGGTTTTGGAAATTTGATTTTCATGTTTTGGATGTTTTGGTTTCGCCCATAAACTTGGCTAAATTATTAGCCCTCTCTCGAAACGGTTGATGGCCTTTCTAGGTGGGCGCGTCCAACATTGTCACAAAATAAAGCATAAGTCATCTCAATTGCAATTTGCCACAAGTGGCAGGCAGCTCAGTTGCAGCTGTCAGTCGCATAGCCTCAAATTGATGATGATAATCATGTGAAGTGCTCACAGTCCGTAGGTTTCCTCCTTCTTCTTCAAGACTCTTACTCTATCAGGTGCCGAAGGAGGAGAGTTTAAATGTAGTTAGTTATCAGTATAGATTAAATAATTATCCGTTAACTATCCGACAGACTGTTTTTCCCAGTCAGAACGAGGGATCGCAATTCAGAGTTAGGGGCTGGAACAAACCAAGCCTGATAAGAATTATATAGAAGAACGGGAAAATCTTAGATATACTAATACGGGAAGCACATTTTATTTTTGTTAAAGCATTTAATTTAGAAACTATAAATTTGTTAATATTAATTAATTTTAGTTTTTGTTTAAAAATCATAAAATAACTCTTAGTTTTCAACTTTTATAATAAAAATTGCTAGTAAAAATTATTTGCCAAAGCTGAAAATAAAAGTGATTTCTGATCAAAAATTTAAATTTAATGTTTTTAATAATTTTAATTTTTGGGTCTCCGCTTTAAATGCATTTTAAGAAATCAGAAAAACTTGAACAATAATTGTTTTCCATTTAAATGGACAATAGTAAATGCCAGGTAATTTGAAAGAAAATTAAATTAATGTTTGATCAGCATTTAATCAATTTCCAGGATATTTATTTATAAGAGATGGTGACATAATAACTCACAGAGATCTTGCATTTTCATCGTTGTATAACCAACTGAATATAAATGGCTGTGGAAATTGTGTTGGTAATCTTAAGATAGTTGTAATGATCTAAAGATCTATCAGAAACGAGTACTTATGTCAACTGTGAGACAGTTGTTACAAGACAATGCTCTAATGTTGTCGTTGTTATTGCAGTTGTTGTTAATGCAGGCAAAACTCGACAACTCGACAGACCGACAACCTCACAGTCCGGGAAAGAAATGTTCATTTTGATCCGTCAGCCGAGTGCAATCACCCAGACAAAGAATAAGACAGAGATCTCTCCAGACATGGAGAGATGCAGATACATGTATTTGCATCTGCAACTGCATAGTATCTGTATCTGTATCTGTACATGGCATTATTTGCTTTCATTACATGCTCGTAAGACTTTGCCCCGGGACTTTGGACTTGTGGCCTGTGTGGCGTCAGCTGTCTACTGTCTGGATGTCTGAATGTCTGAATGTCTGGCTGCCTGGAATCTGTATCTGTATCTGTATCTGCACCCGAATCCCAATCCGCATCGGAATCTGTTGCCAGGCCCCCAAATAGATACAGTTGAAAAGAATTTCTTTCAGCCTATGTCAACGTCTCGACGCTACCCGAAAATAGCTACAAAAGTTCTCGAGCCCCATTCTCTCTCCCATCTCTCCGCTCTACTCTCTTCTCCCTTTTCTCTACACTCTACGGTCTTCCCCTTGTCTCTGCGTTTTTCGCATTAAACATGTCAAATGCTCGTCTGGCTGCGTCTGCATCATCGTCGACTGCAATTAATAAAGGTGCGACATGGCTTCTAGGGGGGGACAACTGATCGCTTACCCACCCTCCATATATAGTATGCACACCCCACATTTATATATATGTATATATATCCCAAATGTCTGCGTCTGCTCTTTAAATAGATCGTCAACTTCTCTTTGTCTCGTGTTTTAAGGCAACAGCAGCCGCTTCCTGTTGTTCCTGGCTGTGTGTTAATTTGTCGCCCACAGGGCTGCCAAATGCCAGCGACTTAAGTGGTAAGCTAAGAACGCCCCCCAACCCCGCCAACTTACACCCTCTCTACGTTCCTGCTCCCATTTGGTTATTTATTTGGTGCGTCTGTTTGTCATTTGATGAGTCGACTGACTGACTGACTGAAGAAGCATCGTTTTTGTCCCCTCCCGAAATGCGGCCTTTTTATGACTTTGGCTTGCAACATTTTTCAATGTTCCAGGGCTTACCTGGACCTGAGGGGGAGGCGTACTGTCGGGAGCGATTATTGATCTCTAAGCATAGATTGTAACATTTCCGTGCCTATTTTCGGACACACACACACAGAGACACACCCCAAAAAGAAAAACACTTCCGTTAATGCATTGATATCACGTGCCACATTGACAATTATTTTCAAAAGTATTCACACACACAAACACACCCCAGTTGAAGCTGGAGCTCTTTAAAAAAGTGTAAAAACGCCCTAGGACTTTTGACAATTCTCGGAATTTAGCTTAAGTTTTGTTGTGGGTATTTTCTGACTTGAGATTTTATAGAATTTACTTTATTTATTTAATTTTCTATTATTGAAATATGTTTGAAATCAACTTCAGTACATTTACTTTAAATGTTAGGTATATGGTAAAATTGGTATTCCTTTTTTTTGTTATACTTTGATATTAATTAAGCTTGATTTTTATGGTTAGAATTTGCTGATAAAATATTTAATGGAGTTTTGTTTTTTTTTTACTTTATTTACTTAACTTTTATGTTATTCAAAAATAATTGAAATCTATTTCAGTTCATTTAATTCACGTTTTGTGCAAAATTTGGTATTTTCTTAAACATGTTTTTAAGTATAATTTTTGGTATACTTTAATATTTTTATGAGATGCATTGAGTTTTTAATTTTTAATTCAAACATTAATAATGTGTGCTATTATATGATTTATAAGAAAAAAATTAAAATTTGTTATTACACTACTCGCTTATTATAAAGTTGTATTCCTAAGATTTCCTATTAGTATTTCAACATTTTCTTTTTTTCTTGTTTATAACTATCAGCAAATGTTTCTGAATTGCTTTGCTTGAATTGACCAGGATTTTAGCTTCAGGAACGTGTTACTTTTGTCATTTGTTTCGATTGAACAATCGAGTGCCTCGTTGGGCATTAATACTTATTTACGTGAATCTCTCTACGGGATGAACAGCATCAGGAACTGTCATGTGAAAGCCCCATACTCATTGCCATTCCCATTGATATTTCTCGATCCCTTGCTTTCCGAATCCTCCAGGCAACTCTCTCTCTCCCGTTTGAGCGCCTGCACTTGAGTGTGCCCAATCGCAACCCCATTAAAATGTCATGGAATTTCACTTAAAATTCCTTGCAATTTTCCCCATTTGGCCAGAACAGCTTTTTGTTTTGTCTCTGCCGCTGCAGCATTGGGGCAATATCAAGTGCGGTTGCCATAGGTTAAACAGAAAGTTGGGAATAGCGAAGGAGGAAAGGGGGAATGGGGGGCATGTTACGCCGTTGAGGTAGCACTGTGGCAAAAACTTTGACTGGCATTCTATTGCCCGATGCATTTTCACTGGCATCGCACGTGAAAATGAAGTGCGTGCGGTTTTCGTTTAACGTTTTCCACTGCATGTCCTACACTTTGCTGCCACGCCCCCTTTGCTCCCCGTTCTTCTCTTACTGACTGCAAAAATTTGAAGCCTGTTAATATGCGTAAGGCTGCCGCTGCTGCTGGTTCTTCCTACCTCTGCCAGCCTCGCAAGTCTCTGCCTGCTGAGCGCTCTCGCATTTTCCGCTTTTCCTCAACGTTGTCGTTTTCGCTGTCGCTGTCGTTGTCATTGATATGGCGCTGGGCGGCGTCTTCGTTGTTGTTCCTGTTTTTCGTCTTTTTCTTCTTCTTTTTGATGTTGCTGTTGTTGTTTTGTCGCCTGTTGTTAATTGTCATTGCGCTGCTTTAAGCCGCTCAGCGGCAGCAACGTTAACGGCATCGAGCAACGATTGCTATGGTTGTTGTTGTTGTTATTGCAATTACAATTACTGTTGCTGTTGTTGTTGTTGTTATACCCAGCAGCCACAGCTAGTGTGCACAAAAGGGTATTATAGTTTTGTGCAAACCTTTGCGACCGACAGAAGGGCTTAATATTCTTCGAAACTTAAGAGAAAACAATAACATATTGATCAGGATCAATAGCCGAGCTTATTTTTTATTTCATATGTATATTCAACAGAACAAACGGTCAACAGAAAACAAAAATAAAACTATAAGAATTTGTTATTTACGAATAAAAACAATTTTAATTCGTAACTGAGAAAAATATAAAAGTTAAATGATATTAAATTAAATCAATATCGAACCAATAAATATTTGGTGAAATGATTAGGGAAAACCCAGCTAGACCTGTTTATCGGCCGATCCTAATAATCGTATCGATCTCAGGTAAAGATTGGAATGTAGTTTCCTGACTACACAGAGCATCTTGTTTTTTTTTTTAATTTTAATTACTTTAACTGAATAAAAATATAACGAAAAATGTAAAAAAAAAAAGGTTAAATGCTGCCAAATGTACAAATATATTTTATTTACAAATTTTGGATCTTATGATATATACTGTCATGTAAAATTATTTATCTTAAAGTATAGATTTGATCATTTCCTTGCCTATTTTTTTATAAACCCATAGCACACATTCCATGATATCTCGTGCCACTTTCACAACTTTAGTAATAGATATTAAGACAGACACAGCAGTTTTAATAATTCCTTCAATTTATTTATAAGTTAATTCATTCGTTTTAATATTTTCTTGAACTCAATTCTTTTAACTCTTCATTGAGAATTTTAAACTTATTTGGTCCTAGCAAGTAAAAATAGATCAACTTTTTTTTGGTAAATATTTTCTCCATTTACATTCGATTATAGCTAAAAATTATATTGGCTTATTTCCCTCTATAAAAACTGTAAAAGTTGCCCGGAATTTTGGGCATCTCACGGATTTTACAGTTTTACTGTGAAAACTTTTTGTCTGAAGAAATTTAAAAGATAGAGACTACAAGTGTGGAATTTAAGTTTGTGTATATCATACGAAGATCCAGCTTATTAAATTCAATTAAATTTCAATTTAATTTTATTTATTTTATGCATAAGATTATTACTGCATGCTCGTGCTCTCGACTGCTTTATGGGATGTCTAAGGTCCTTTGGACGGGGCATCTTGTAGTCGAGTACTTGCCACTAGAGCGTACTTACTTGTTACTCCTGCGATTGTTGTTGTTGTTGTTGCAAGTGCTGTGTTGCTATTTTCACGCGCGGTTAGCGGCTGTAATTGCATTGCCAAGTAAACGACGCACAGCACATGTGTGTGTGTGTGTGTGTGTGTGCGGGTGACTGTGTTTGTTATGCATATGTGTGTGTGTGTGTGTTGGTGTGTGCTGCGTTGGCGTAAGTGAAATTTATTTCAACAGCCCCCGCCAGACAGTCGGCAACTGTCGTTTTCGCCAACTTAGGCGTGCAAAACCCCGCGGGCGAGGCACACGCACATGCCACACGCACAGTGGGCCAAGGTCTGTTGAAAATTGCAAGTAGTTGTCTTTTTACAGGCTGGCAATTTAATTAAATGTGCATTCTCCTGTCACACATACATAAGAATAAAGGAGAAAGATGGGCAAATTTAGCATAGCGAAGCTTGGGAGAAACCAATCCCAAGAATTTGTAAAATGAGGTTGAATACTGGAAGCTCAAGTACAAATAAGCTTCAATTTGTTTATATATATTTTCTTTTATTATTAGATTTCAAATCTATTCTTATGGGATAGTCATTAAACTCTATGGCTGTAACTTAGAAGTTAAAGAATATAAATTATTGACTGTTCTTTTTATTTATTTATATTTTATTGTTGGGTGATAGTCGAACATTTCATTTACATATATTCATGCTGAAAGTTAAATATGTGGCAGATTAACGTCGCTTTATTGATCTGACATTTAAATGTAGAAACTGAGTAAAGTAAATATTAATTGATTTTACAGCATGTTCCTTTAAAGAAATAAAGTTTTCTAGACTCAGTCAAAAAAACAAATTTAAATTCAATTTTATGAAATTGAGCATATTTGAATGCTTGTTCTTGAATGATTTTCGATACACAATTTCTTCCTTATTTGGCATTTATGAAAACTAATTCTCTTTTCACTAAAGTTTTCAATTTCATTCTGTAATGAGACTGAGAAGTGGCACTTGAAACGCTGATTGCCGCAATGAGTTGGGCCTTTGATGGGATGGTGATCTCGTGTTGATCTTGGTCAAACAATACGCATTGAGATTAAGTACTTGACACGCTTGATAGGCAACGGCAACGGCAACGGAGCTGCTGCTCTCTTCAATGCGATTTGGCTGGAGGGCGTGCGGCTTTCTAATGCCAAATCGAATTTCAAAGATCGAGAAATTAAATAGAAGAAAAATCTGGCAATGATATCGAGTATTTTGCGAAATAATAATTCGGCAAAGAATCAATAAGTGTGCGTTGCGAAGAAAGCGTGAATTTGGGAGAAGGCAACATGAGTGCTCAACTTTTGCATATCATTCCGAGCCGAGTGTTGGGGCCATTATAAAAGCCAGCTGGCTTGTTGGCCAAGTCAACAGTCAACCGTCATCATCCAGCCAGCCACAATGATCCGAGGTGTCTTCATTTGCCTGCTGCTCGCGATCGCTGCTTCTGATTTTGCTGCTGCTGCCGCTGCTGCTGCTGCCTCCGTTGATGTGGCAGACAAGTCCCGATTGGCGGGCATCTTTGTCAAGGACGGCAATGAGAATGGACAGCTGCGCTTCCTGGCCGCCGGTCTGAATGGCAATCTGAATAGCAACAACAATAACAACAATGGACTCAATGACGCACTCAATCAGTACATCACCAACAAGCAGGACATGCTGGAGCAACTGCGTCCAGCGAATACGAATGTCGGAACAGGACTTGGCCTGGGCACGGGAACGGGCAATGGCAATGCCATCTATGTGAATCTGGGCAGCGCTACGAGTACGGCTACAGGAACGGGAACAGGCACAACAGGCACGAGCACAACGGGCACTGGCATCAGTAACAATCAGGCCGCCTTGAACCAGGTCATCTATGGCTCCACGCCGGTCAACAACTTGCTGCCACAGATCGTTGCCCAGGGCGTGGCACAGCGCCAGCGGCCCGCAGGCGGCAACACTCGCCGCGGTGTCGTGCAACGTCGCCGACGCGTCAACAACAACAACAACGGCCAGCGGCGTCGCCGCAAGGGCAACAAGGGCAAGAACGGCAAAAAGCGGCCCCAGGTCGTCGTTGTGCGTCCCAATCGCGGCTGAAAGCTCCAGGTGCCACACATGCCTCAACTGCCCCCCTTGGGTATTATCATAAGCAACATTTTTTTTTTCATCGAAATTTAATTTAATTCTTTTTTTTAATACGCCTAGGCAAAAGTTAACTTATTTATTTATTCACAGAATATTATTTAATAAATTTCTCAATGCAATATATAAATTTTTTAATACGTTTTTTAATGCTGAAAAATATTGATGTGGCTCAGAAAATGGGTTATTAACAGTCACAACTGCCAATTTAGTAAGATAAAGCGAATTAATATAATTATTAATTTTGTTTGTTTTAAAAAGAATTAATATTGATAACCAATTATCCAGGAACAGCTTAGATAATATTTTAGCATTAAAACTTGAGGTGATATTTATTAGCTGAATGCATTGGAAAAACTTAATTTTTATCAGGGAATTGAATTGGATTGTTTTTCATTAAAACTTTATTTTTAATTATTTACAATGAATATTCATTTTGGATATCTAAAAAAAATATATAAAGCTTTTTTCATATTTCATATTTTTAAGCTGCTTGCTAAACTGATAAAATGACCGGTTTCTAAAAAAAAATACGCCTAAAATAAGAAAACTTTAATTGAAAATACAAAACAAGAAACATTTTATGGTCAATATTTGCTTTCTCAATTTTTGAGAATTTTAGTTTCGATTTATTTTTTAGACGTATTTTGAGCCAATTTATTTTTTAATACATGTAGATGTATAGATATAGACTTTAATATAAATGTAGGCATGCATTAGCACCATTCTCTGAAATGCATACAAAGACGTTGCAACTTATTCATCCGATTACAATGTTATTGTCAGTTCAGCTAAAAAAGGTTTTGGTTCTTATGTATTGCCAATTTTAAGATCATATATTTTTAAATGAACTAGAAGTTCGTTGCCTCAAACATTTGTATTTATTATGAAATTATTTTATTGTTGTTAATTTACATATGCATTTTATATGTGAGAGCATTTAATGTTCGTGAATTGTCTTTTAATAGTAAAGTTTTCAAAGCTGCTCAGCGTTTGCAATTCGTTTGCTTAAATGGCCTTGCGACACCTTTTGGGGCACGTGCCGCTGTCTGGGGTCCTGGAACCTGGTCCGGTAACCGGTAACCGGTCACCGTTTGACTCTTGACCAAGTGACTGCTGACCGGGTGACTGTCGAGTGGGCAACTGGCGCCTGTCCTGCCTGCTGGTCTGTTGATTTAGTTGCCTTGGCTTGGACTGGTCTTGGTCTTGGTATTGGTATTGGTCTGGTCAAGTGCAAGACAAACGGCCGCTGCATGTGGTGGGCCAATGACTTGATAAATGTTCTCATGCTCGTTCTCGCACCACCAACTCAACTCAGCTCCACCAACTCCTACGAGTACCGCACTCGCAGTTGCATTGACCAGTTGCCTGCCTGGTCATGTGGTGTCTGTCTCTCCCATGCTGGCCATGGCTGTAATGGGCCTGTAAGTGGCCCTAATCAGTGTCATAATAATAGAAATTAATCACTGACTGCCGCTCTATGGCGTCCAGTTGCCCCTGCCACCAGCCACCAGCCACCAGCCACCTGCCCCCTGACCACCACTTGCTGCCTCACACCACCTGCCCACTGCTGCAATTGAAAGTTATCGTTGTAGCTCAAGGCTGTGTCTTCAAGTTCAGGTGTATGCTGAGTGGGTGGAATGGGTGGCTTTTGGGTGGTTTGGGTGGCTCGGGTGGCTTCATACTGACTGTAGTAGATTCCTGCGGTTTTGTGCAGCGTGCTGCGCATACTTTGTAAATGTTTTGTAATGATTTGATTTGAAATTCATTTGAATTATTGCTTGCTTCCGGCTTCCGGTGCCTTCGAAATACTTTCCTGTTTCAGTTAAGTTTAGCCAGAGCCAGAACCAAAGTCAGAGTCAGAGTCAGAGCGCCACAGGCGGCCGCACAGTTGTATGCTATGCTATGCCATGGAAAGGCCACTACTCTAAAGGCCACAACTGTGACTTGCACCACCGCACCACCGCCACCGCCACCGTCGTCGTCGTCGTCATCGTCGTCATCGTCGTCATACTATATGATGTACGAGCTAGTTACATACGAGTATTTCTCTCTCTTTCTTTATGTCTCTCTCTTTCTCTTTCTCTCTCGCTCTCTCTTTATCTCTCTCCCTCTATATTTCTTCCTCTCTACTTGTGTATGTGTGTGGGACAAGTCCCGAGAGTTTATTAAGTACTGCCAAGTATATGCAAGCAGAGTCCGTCCAACGACGACGACGTCGACGTCGGCGTCGACGTCGCTGCCTGTGCGGAACTTTGCTAATATGCAAGTGAATGGACATTTCCGGTAGCTAGCGAACGTGCCCAGGCCCAGGCCCAGGCCCAGACCAATGCCAGAGTCCTGAGTCCGGAGTCCAGAGCACAGAGACCAAAGAGACCGGAGAGTCTCAGGCACAGAGCCGAGAACCAAACCTAACCAGACCCACACTCTTGGCCAAAGCCAAGCCCAACAAGCGAAGCTTGTCCATCTGTGGGGCGTTAGCTTGGCCCACACACACACACATATGCACAGAGTTTCACGTTGACTCATTGGCTGTATTCTGATGTTCTTTGCCTTTCTGAGTTGATTGACAACAAACAATTATCAAAAGTAAAAAATAATTAAAAACATAAGAATTGGAAATATAAATATATACTGTGCCTGGATAGTCCTTCCAAAAATAACCAATGTGCCATTTTCTCAATGTCCCTGTCCTTTTCTTAGTGCTCGATGTTTTTCCTACTCAAAACTCTAATTTGCGATCCCTGTAAAATTATATTACAATTTAAAGCGTTTTAAGAATGTTTGCGGCGGTGTAAAATCTTATGAATAATTTTTTGTAAATTCTTTTTTTTATATCTGATTTTTTAAAGGTTTTTTTTATTTTTTTATTACTTATAGTTTATTTAAATATTCTGTTATTATTTGCAACAACTTAAATTGAACTTATATGCTAACTTCTATTACAACTAAGTCTTAATTTTAGGCCCAATTTTCGTCACTCGCAGATCATATTCAATATTCGTACCAAGGAGCCTTTTTTTTTTTTTTTTTTTTTTTAGACAGTTTTTACTTTTGTCAGTTAAAACGTTTTCCGACTGCACTTTTCTATTAACACAGAACAATTACAATAAATTGCAGTCTTGCCTTATTGTTATTTACCAGCTCTTTTCATTTATCAAATATTATTCCTGGCTTACGTTGTGAAAGTGAAGAAGGCTATTCAAAATATGGCTTAAAATCGTTTTATAGCCGTACATTTTTGTGAAATATTCTGGCAAATTAACAACAAAGAGTATTCAAAAACTGTATCTAAATAAATCTGTCGCTACTTTTCTAAAAATAAAGTGTTTTTTTACAGAATTAACAATGAGAAAAGCTTCGTTATTTATCAGCTCTGTTTACGGCTCTTATACAATTTTTCTGTACTCGTTTTGTTGAAGATAAATCGGGTAGAGTGTTGCAGTTTCGTTATAGACCTGCGAGTTTCGGATTTCATACGTTTTTCTGGCTTCGCTCATGTGTAATTTTCAATTAAAATGATTTGAGCAGACAACTTTGAACGCTGGCCGGCTCGAGGCTTTTGGCCACAGAAATACTTTTGGCAAAATCATAAATCATGCACCAGCCAGCATCCACCAAGACAAGAGGGGTGAGAGGGGATGTGGTTGGGGGAGGAGGAGAGGTGAATGGGGGACAGTGGGGGATCAGCAGACATGAATCGCATTGGAAATCGACGTCGTCAGAAGCTGGCACCAAAAAGCGTTGACACTGCGGTCTAGGGGCTCAATGGGGCTCGGAGGGCTCGGAGGGGGGGGGGGGGGGGGGAACAGCGGCAAGTCGGTCAAGTTTCGCTTTACTTTTGAAATAGTTGCAAAGTGGAAAAGTTTGAGCCGCATGCCCCATCATGCCGCATCATCACCAGCTGCCTTCAGCAGTCGTCATCTCGTATCGGAGAGCCCACAACTAATGGCAGTTAATGCTCGAATTTGGCATGCAGAATGCCAAAGTCAAAATCCAGATCCCAATGCCCATTCCGATGCCATTCTCTACACCCCAACCCCCCAGTCTCCAGACCCCCACTTCGGTGACCTTCTGACCCCACTCAGTGGTCAGCGTGCGGTCAGCAGCCATAATTGTAGTTTAGTTTAATAAATGGCCGCCTTTGTCATTTATCAGGCAGGCACGAAACATTTGTGGGCCAACATTTCGAAAATGCCCGATTGCCATACCAACAAATACAGGCATTTTCATTTTTCGATCATTATTTATCTTTTGTTCTTATTTATTTTTTACGTTTTTACTCTGCACCCTCCCCAGTTTCAGCTGAAACAGAACGTGTGGATAGAGAAAATTTTTAGATTTCAGATTGAGAATTAAGTAAAATTTATATTTTATTTAAATTAAAATAGTTCATTTAAACTTTAACTTGAATACTCTCTTTGCAGCAATATGATTCAGTTCATTTTGCCCACGTTTTGTGTGTTTGGTTCAGATACTCGTTTCACAAAATGAAAGCAAAACAGTTTTTCAAACTAAATGTTGGTTTCTAACCAATTGATTTTTATGATAACTGCAATACCAAACCCAAAATCAAAGAGTTTGGCAAAAAAAATGTTGCTCACACTAAATGAAGATTTTTAAGTGATCGATTCAGTCACAGCTTTATGATATAGAAGTCTGATTTTACTGTTAGTTGTTGAAGATATAAATTTCAATACATAAGAGAGTCTGTGAGTTTGCTTTAGATATCCTAAAAATATAGAAGGTTATTGTAATAAACTGATCATTTGTACTCGTATTATGAAGTAAAATGATCTATGTTATAATGTTGACCAATTAAATCCCATGCCTTTTATTGTATTGGCTTTGATTTAAGCCATCATTCATAAAAACCATTATTTGTATGCCCACATTTTTTTTGGAACAGGTGAGTTACCAAAAGTCTTCCAATGCACTTTTTAACCTCTGTATCGGTTGATAACTCGATCAGATCGGTTTATTTAAGTAAATTTCCAATTTTTTCTTCATATATATTGGTAGTCGCGCTTTGTCACTAGCGTTGACTGCCGATCATAGTGATTTATTTGCATACATATGTCTGTATTTCCAACACTTTGGCATTAATGATCATTATTTAGTTGTTAATATGAAGGTGTTTGGTTCTAAAATACTCGTATTTTCAAATTTTCAAGGTACATATTAAGTGTCAACATTTCTGACATCGAATTTTGTGACGAACGACATTAAATTGAAATCATCTAATCTTGAAATTAAATAATTTTGGCTTTTTGGCTTTAAAAAAAAAACTTTTCGCCCCTTTTGTTATGCTTTCGTCACTAGCGTGGACTGCCGTCCATAGTGGTCTTGTTTAAATTAATGTGAAAAAATGGATCCAATAAAACGTTTTCTCTCGTATAGTACTTACATATTAGAACTTCGTTGTATTTATTTTACAAGCTCATAATTTCTTTAATTATGAGTTAGATAAGATACTAAATACTGAATCAAAGAATTTTCCATTTCAGAATTACCCAGACTTGCTTTTGAATATTTACAGGGCAGTTTCTAGTCTGTTAGTCCTGTTGAGTTGGCTATTTTTTTTCTTAGCTGTTTTCTTTGGGCCACTTGACGTTTGATTTACTTAGTCGCCGCTTGGCCGCTTCGTAAGCCAATTGTAAGCCAATTTTCGGCTTTGCGGCCTCCGCATCGAGTGTGAATGCGACTCCGAGTGCGATCCACGAGTGCGAGTGTGAATGTGAATGTGACTGTGAGTGCGATTGCGACCTTGTCGTGAATGTTTTTTAGCACACGTGTCGACTTGATTCGACTCGACTTGAATCGAATTGTGGAGACACGTTGTTGTTATTTTCAACGATGTTGCTGTTGTTGTTGTTGTGGTTGCTGTTGTTTCCCGCAGCGTCCATTCAATTTTGTGTTGCCTTTTGGCTTGTTGGTTTTTGGTTTTTGGTTTTTGGCTGCAGCTCTCTGGCATGACACATTCTTGCTGCCTGACTGATTGATAAATGACTTTAAAGTTAATTACTACAATCAAGATATGTGTGTGTAGACACACGTAACACACATCTAATAAATATAATAATATGTGGAGCACACACAGCATGCTCCACAAACGGCTGCACGCTGATTGAGGGCATCTCGAAATATTTCAAATTAAATTAAAGTATTTTCATTGTTATGAACTCAATGGAAGCCTTGTATTCCAAATCCAAAACTTCATTCCGCTCAAATCAATTAGTGAAACACAGTCGAAATGATATGTACATCAATTCTTCACTTGATTTCAGTTAGGTTATTCAAATATTTGCAGACAAATAAAGTAGAAAATAAAACTATCAGAAAAGGCTATAGTCGAGATACCGACTAAAAATTATAATATAGTGTCTCAGATCCTGGTGTATCATGCAGACAGATAGACGTACTCTGCTGTTGATGCTGATCAATATTGTATATACTTTCTAGGGTTTGAGAAGCTTCCTTCTCCAAGATACAAACTTTTCAAATACTATAACCCTTTTTACACCAGATTACAATATTCCATTATATGTATATCAAAAATGTATTTGATAAAAAACTGAAATATAATATTTATATTTTTCTCTGCTATCGTGATGTTCAGCAAACTCGGGATTACGGCCTGATAAATCATAGCTTCAAAATTATTTTTATTATTCGAGCTTTAAAGTTTGTGAGCACAACATAGAAATAATATCACGAAATTGGTTGCGCTACCTTTGAGTGTTCCTGATATTTAGATCTACATCCAGACAGCCAGACATTGCCATAAACCAATAAGCCTGTGTAGATTTTGGGTACTTTGATAACAATCGGAACTATTATAAGGTTTTTTTTTTCTAATTTCCTTAACGTGCATTTTTTTTTGGTAGTATTGATTTAACATATGTATAAAAGTGTAATTACATTTTTATGTTAATGTATTCTGGCCGGCAATATTTCCCCTCAACTTACAACATCTTACGACCCTTAAACCCTTTGATATTTTCCATTTTCCTAAATCTCTTTCCCCTTCCCCGAATTGTGTGCTTCAAATTTTAAACAATGCATTGATAAGAAATTAATTGATTGATGCCTTTGCCGATGTCTTACATAATTGCAACACATTGTCCAAATAGTAGAAGGGAATGAGGAGGTTCTCTTCTTTAGGTGCTAGGAGGAATCACCCCCCCCCCCCCGCACATGTTTGGCCTTGATGGATGATTGAATTTTGAGGCGTGCGCCAACTTCAAGTACAGTTAATTAGGCGCAATCAATGGACGAACCGAGCAGCGGCAGAAAATAATTAAATCTAATTAATTTGCAGCTGTCAAAGAGAGTGTGCGATAGAGCGGGACGAAGAGAAGAAAATAGCAACAACAACGAAATTAAATCGAAAAAAATCCGAACGAGAAGAAACAGGAAAAGTAGAAAGCAGAAGTAGAAGTAGAAGCGAAACTGAGCTGAGTTAAGTTAAGTTGAGCAGCCATTGCTGGCAATTGAAAGGCTTGAGGGTTTCACATCCGTGCTAATTGGGGGGAGTTGGCACCTCATCGATTTGTAGCCACGTCATGCAGACATTTAGCCAAACAGCCAACCATCCATCCAGTCAGCCAGCCAGTCAGTCCGTCAGTCAGTCAGCCTGCAGTCAACCAAGTCAATTTGCCAATGCGCCCAAATTTGTGCGTTGTAATGATCTCGAATGGGGGGGAAAGTTCCCATTGCGGGTGGGTGCTAAGGGTGCCTGTCTAAGACGTGACGTAAATCAGCGTTTTAAGTGTTTTTTGAGCTGTCAACGGCAACGTGGCAACGTGGCAACTTTGTTAGCTGCCTGCCCCCGAAAAAAATAAGAAAAATGAACCAGCAACAACCACACAAATCAAGCTGCCAAATCTACTATGGCCAACAAATGAGTCGACCTTCGAATGCTCTTCATATCTTAAGCTTATTTAAGTCTTACAAATTTTCAATAATTTTCAAGATTTCCAAGCAATAATTTGTAACAGCAAAGATTGGAAAATATTGTCAGCATGTACAAATATTCTGAAATCCATTTTGAAACATTCCGGCTTCTGTTGAATCCTTGTGAAAAATCGCCAAGTCTGAAAGAAACAATTATTAGTGTGTGTTTCAAGAGAGGATGGAATAGCTCGATTCAAAATCATAAATTATGTTTTTTGAATTTGTGTTTTTTAGATATTTGTATTAAATATCATATTTCTTATCATAGAAAAACTTTAAAAGTGTTTAAAATTTAAAAGAATGTTAAAATTGTACAAAAAGAAAGTTTTTTTTTTTTGATTTTCACCTTATCATTTTTATTTATTTTATTTTTTTTTTTTGTTTTTTTATATTTGATTGGGATCCGAGTTGAGAAATATGTAGTTCTGTTAAAAATGAGACACAGCCTATTCAGCAATTTAAGTTCCAGTTAATGTTGAAAAGAAGTCACATTTTTCCACTTGAATCCCTTGTAAGTTTTCCATACCAAAATCTTTCATGGAGTTGTTATTTGGGAGAGCAGCATGTTATACCCTGTAAAAGAGAGAGTAAAAGAGTGCAAAAGTGCAAAGTGTATGACAAGTGTGAAGTCCTCAACGAAGAGGCAACAGTTCAACATCTAAATCAAATTAATTCTTGCGAGAGACTTTCGACTGCTCCCCCCACCCCTTTCACATTTGCCCCTCCTCCATCCTCCCTCCTCCAGCTCCCTTCGCCTTTTGCCAGTCGTAGGTTTCTCTAGTTGCTGTTGGTTGTTGTACGTTTGTCTCGGCCTGCCTTGGCTTGCCTCAAGTGGCAACTTGTTAAATTTACGCAAGGCTCGAGTACTGCACACGCATACACAATTAGGCTGGCTGCCAGATAAAATGGAAGGAGGAAAGTGTTAACGGAGTGGGGAGGGGGTTGAAGGGGCAAGTCGGCTCAGTTACGCAAACAGCAAATCAAAAAACCATTTGACGCAATTTCGTCATCAACAAAAGGGGCATGGGCCTGGGCATGGGCATGGGTGTGGGCGTGGGCGTGGGCGTGGCACCTGCTGCTGACACATTGAAACTGCCAATAAGTCTACGCCTCTCTCCCATGACCTCGCCCTCGCCCTCGCCCCCTCCAAGAGCCAAGTGCAGGCGTCTCCTAGTAAACAAAAATGAAAACAACAGGACTAAAATAACAAATTGCAGCGAGTCCTCAAAAAAGCTGCCAAGTCATATGGACCCAACTCGGATAGAGGCAAAAGGAGAGAGAGGAAGGCAACGCCTGCTTTCTCTTACCAACTTTTGTTCGAGCTTTAATGAACATTTAAGTCTGGCCAAAGCCTTTAGCCTGGAGGCAGTGTGACCAGATTTGCGCAGTGAAAAAAT